>PVHT020000105.1:4560333-4587337 GCA_004024745.2 Catagonus wagneri | reverse complement strand
AACCTTCTTAGAGAACAGACAATGACTCACAGACTTTGGAAAACCTTGGTATTTCAAATAAGACAATCTGGGGGGGTGGGGGGATGCACTGTGGGTTTGGGATACAAAATCTGTAAAATTGACTTGTGATGATTTATGCACACCTATAATTGAAATAAAATCCATTAAGAGAAAAAAAAATAAAATAGAAGAAAAAAAAATCTTAGGGAACATAATTGGATTATGTTCATAATTGTTACAAGTTAATGAACATGTTCTCAAATTTTCCTCAAGTATTTATTTATACCTCTTTAAACTTTGATCTAAATTGTCTAATCTTCAAGAGATATCATTTTCATTTTATCATTTGTTCTAAAATTTGTAAGTTATTAGATATTTATTTGGGGGCACTTTAACTACAATATGCTAAAATGTTATTTCATTTTATTTTGCACATTTAAATTTTAGTGAGGTTGAACTTTTTTGTCATTGTCTTATGATTCATTCATGTCCTTTCTCATCTCTTGTTGTGGTTTTTGTGTCTTTTACTGATTTGATGAATACATTTGTAAGAATGTTGAAACTGCAATTTTTACTGCTGAAATATAACATTATGAGTACATTTTTTTATAAAAACAATGTAATTGAGTATAAATAAATGTTTTGTTTTCATCACACAGCAACTCTGCCCATGGAAAGTCAGACTTCTTGGATCTGGAGCCATAGCCTAGATGCTCTTACTCATTGGCTGGCTAATTATAAGACTTTTATGAAGGTAACTTAGAAATAACCCCTATAGGGTTCCTTTTTTTTTTTTTTTAAGCATCTGAAGGTCTGTATCTTGGCAACTAAAGTTAGAGAATGAAAATTCAACTAAGCTAAAAAAATATTAATGATCTCTTGCATATAATAACTTAAAATAAGAGCATTAGACCCCCCCCAGGTTCAAATTAAACAATTTCTAAAATTTTTACACCTTTATGATCACATGAAATAAGCTATTATTATTGTATTACTATTTATAGTAAGTCCTTTGAAAATGAATGAAACTCATTAAGCAAATAAAATTTCTGAGCATAGAGTTTTGGATCAAAGGAGTGAAACAATACGTTTCACAGCCATCCCATAACTTGTGAAAAAGTTCAGGTCAAATCCTAGTACAAAAAGACCTATATAAACAATGATGCTTAATATTTACATTGAACTAGATTTCTCCCTCTGCTTAAAAATGCCACACCCCTCATGCTTGAAGGCCGAATCACATCTTTTAGGCATCGAAGAAGTAAAATTATGTACTGTGAAATATTTCAGAGGCCATGTAAGCACACCTTTCAGCCTGATAAGATCCAGTCCAGTCTCTTAACAGTTCAGGTGCCTTTCAGCTGTCATACTGTTGTAGGCAGCTTGCAGCAGCAGATGTATTCAACAAACGGTCAGGTACATTGGGATTGGGTTTGCTTGTGACACCGAGTGCATGGATGGAACTTTATCCATTTTCAAATACAGGCTAATTCCTAACTAATTCTAGGGCATGCTGGCTTACAATAAGGATTCAGGAAAGTTTCCATCAGCTAGCTGTTTTGGCTGTGCCTTTGGAGGGCAGAAGTGTTTGTTGGTTTTAAAAGTTTGGTTGCAGAGAGTTGGACAAGTATACCCCTATTGGCCTTTTTCTCCCTAATGCTTTCTTTTTCAGCCAGAAGACATAATCCTTCCACTCACGTAGAACATTTTGCAGTAATTTATACCCTATTAATATTTTGACTTTTGCAAAAGTGTGTGCCTCTCTGGGTCATAGAATTTCTTATTTTATAGTTACCAGGAGTAAATTAGAGAATTTTGCTACCTGTGACTCTTCTCTCTCTCTCAAGTTCTATTTCATGGCTAGGAAAGTCCTTGTGAAGAGGAATAAACTATACCCATGCATCCCACCTCCAAGTCACTTCAAATGTATACTTTATAATACCTGTTTCAAACCTTCTAATGAATTCAGCCCCAGGGGCAATTTTACCTCAATATGTTAATGTCAAGAACATTCAAGTCCATGTTCTATCTTAATTTATTACCTAACAAATTTCTATCACAAAGGGAAGAAAAATCCTTTAATTTATTTCAAATAACTTAATTTTTAAATTTGCTGAGTACTTTTCTTAGTAAATAAGTAGTGGTGATTAACTTCCATATTCTTAAAAGGCTTGATTTTTTTGTTTTCTTTTGTTTTTTTGTCTTTTTAGTGCTGCACATGCAGCATATGGAGGTTCCCAGACTAGGGGTCGAATCGGAGCTGTAGCTGGCGGCCTACCCACAGCCATAGCAATGGCAGATCTGAGCTGCGTCTGCAACCTATACCACAGCTCATGGCAATGCCGGATCCTTAACCCTCTGACCAAGACCAGTGATCAAACCTGCATCCTCATGGATGCTAGTCAGATTTGTTTCTGCTGAGCCACGATGGGAACTCCAAAAGGCTTCATCTTTATATATTTTTCCTACAATATGCATTTTACTTAAACCAAGTTGTAGATTTCTACATATTTTAAAGATCAGGATAAACCTAAAGTTTAGACAGCTTGGTTACCGAATATAGCAGGAGGTTAGAGCCAATGAAAAATTGAAAAGGATTCAGAGATAATGGTTATACTGATAATTGAGTCAGGACACACTACTGTCATGTGATAAAAAGCAGACAAGGATAATTTAAGAAACAATGATTTCCTTTATGCCTCATGAGCAGCTGGTTAAAACTCAACTGATTTTTTCTTAACATAACAGGGTTCTGAGGAAGCCTGTTAATAATGCATAACTGAAAAACATTTATCCAACATACAATGAGTGACAAAACTTCAAATATATTTACCTGCTAAACATGAGGATTTCAAAGTCTCTAAGCACTTTCTATGCAGCAGAGGGTTATATCCATTACTTGCAAGGATAATGGGATCTAGTGGTATTGGCATATGACATGCAACCTGGAGATAAAATTAAGTGAAATGGATAACTTTTCAAAATGAATGCCAGAATGGGAAAAAAGATACTCCTAATTATTACTGAATAATGTCAATATTTTTCTGTCTAGGGGATTTTCCTTGCTATATTTTAGTAACTATTCCTGAAAACAGCTTATGAAATTGAACTTAAGTATTTTCCATAATACTCACCTCTGTGAGGTGTGTGTGAGTGTGTATATGTGTGTGTTTAAACCAGAATCTAATTTCCATATCCTGTGGGCTTTTAAAGTCTGTCTCCATAGTGATGGCCAATGAGAGGAGAAGATTTCACAGGTTTCTTTCTCAGTATATGTGGCGCAGTCATCTCTTTTTATGTCCTTCTGCTTGTTCCCTATACACCATTACTGGCTGCCTCCATGGCAACAGCCAATGAGCTCTTGCACATACATCAATACACCCTCTGTGTATGCTCTTCTGAGTGCGCCCTTGTGCATTCAGTGGTATCATAAAGTATCTGAGAGCCATACATGTCCAGTCAGTTAGTTTTGTGTCCCTGGCAACTTCCTTTCCTTTCCATACCTTCAGGATAGCACCGATTACAGTTGTCTTAAGAATTGTACCTGTTAAGTTGTCCATCTGTATCTGATATACATTAATCTTCTATGACCTAGGGTCCATGGATATACTCTGTTAATATATTTAGAGATGGAAGTTTATTGGCTGCATAGCTTTGGGAGCGTCCTAACTTAAAAATATTGTCTCTATATGGGATAACTGTTTAAGCCTAGCAATATTTTCACATAAAAAGAAATTAGGACCTGCTGTATAGCACAGGGAAATCTACCTGTGATAATCTACCTGTGATAATATTCTGTGATAATCTATACAGGAAAAGAATCTGGAAAAGAATGGATGTATGTATATGTATAATGAAATCACTTTGTTGTACAGCAACAATTAACACAAAATTATAAATCAACTATACTTCAATAAAACTTAAAAGAGGAAACATTCTCTTAATACATTTTGTGTTTTATGTTTTTTCTTACTAGAATTTAAAACACTTTAGATTTGGATTTTTATTGTTTTATAAACAATTATTATTTGAGTATCTTCTATGTGGTATTTTATTTTACAAGGAAACGTTAAATCTGCCTTCACGAAGCTTGACTGGGAATTCCTGTTGTGTCTCAGTGGATTAAGAACCAGACAGGTATCCATGAAGATGTGTGTTCCATCCCTGGCCTTGCTCAATGGGTTAAAGGATTCAGTGCTACCCATGAACTGCAGTGTAGGTCACAGACTTGGCTCAGATCTGGCATTGCTGTGGCTATAGCGTAGGCTAGCAGCTCCAGATCTCATTCAACTCCTAGCCCAGGAACTTCCATATGCCACAAGTGTGGCCCTAAAAAGAAACAAATATATAAATAAAAATAAAAATAAGAAGCTTGATTGTTTGGACAATTTATCTACCATATCTACCTTGGTGAGATAAATGCCTAATGAGGAGTTGATGATGATCTCAAGGCATATATGGATTTACAATTAACTGACTTATTAAAAAAATATGGCCACAAATGCAGGTAACTGAAAGCATATATTATTCTGAAAGATATGGAAAAGAGTAAAAATGAGAAACAATTTGATATAAAGCCATTTTTTGTGAAAATAAAATAATGTTATAGCAGCATATTGAAAATTACTACGGTTTCTCACCACATATATTTGGGAATTATAGAGCTAAAAGTTCTTTAGAATTGATCTAAATTATTCATGGACAAATGATTTGATGGCTCTAATAATAAATACTAAATTTTCTTGTATTGATACCTTAATTTAGATTGATAAATTTTACTTAGATCAAATGACATTAATCATAAAAGTTTCCAAATTAAAAATATTTGACTCTGAATAAAGTTATGAACCACAGGATAAAATGAACCCATATTACAATTATTTTTTCAACTTATTTTAATTATTTTCTTGGACAAAATTTTTACTTGCTCTCCCTAAGCTCTGTAATGAACTGTAGAAAGTACAAATTTACTCATTTGCTACACTGGGCCTTATATCCTAGTATAATTCTGTTATCAATTATCTCAGAGTAAAATATCTCCATAAATAAAGGCAATGCTCCATATTCAAGGAGCAAAAACATTTTTGAACATTCCTTAACTTCAAGCACAGACTTAAAAAATTATAAAAATGTAAAAGTGGAAGCTTTTAATGTCTAAGTGTCATTTAAAAATTATACTTAAATTTTTAAGCCAAAAGAGGCAAAAAATTAAGAAAACAGAAGTGTTGATTAATAGCTCAGAAGCATAAAGACACTATGTACCTTTAAAACCTCATATGAGATTAAACTAACAAGAAGACTACTCTGGTATTTGGATATTTTTGTTATTTTGCTTATTTTTAACTTTTAGATTTCTTAATGAGATATTTTAAATATTGTATTACTATTGTATTAATGCAGTTGTAGTTCCTGTTTCAAACCCTAAAATCATCATTTGATCTGAATGAATTTAAAATTTGGCAGCATAGTTTAGACTGTTTGAACTTGATTGCATCTAGTTATTTTTATCATTTTGTGTTTTTTTTAATTAACAACAAATATTGCAGTTGCAATAAGATCTTTCAAACCAGTGATCAAATGACAATAGGACTCCTTTTAAGGAAATACTCCAAAGATAGCATTCACATAAAAGATAAGGACCTGTTGAATTGGTTGTCACCCGCTGTAACGAAAAGCTGACACTTGCTCTTTACTGATTGGATCTTCAGCTTTGCATGGGGTCTTTCCTGAATGAAGGGTTGTCATTATCTTTCTCTCTGGGCAAGAGACACCAGCTGGAGATCTAGTGGACGGAGTTAAGATTAAAAGATCACAGTCAAGAGTTAAGTCCTAGGGAACAGAAGTCTAATAACCACTTAGTAGTCAACAATCACAGATCAGGGAACCTAGTCATAAGAACATTAGAAGGTTACTTAAATGTTGCGATTTTCCCAAGCATTTTGGTTTCATCATCCTTTTAAACCAGAGGCCCCACATGTTTGTCTTTGGGGACAGCAAGAAAGCTTGGAGCTGCAGATGTTGTTATAGTACTATTCCATTCAAAGTGCTTATTAAGTAATACTTGGGAAGCCAGGTGGTTTGGAAAATTTCTGATGGTTTTTAAAGCAACTTCATATTTCTAACTCATAACCGTTTCAGCAATTCTTCATATGCCTCCCATTTTCCTCTCATTTCATTTACCTCCTCCTGCAGTATCAAATTACCAGTGATAGAACATTTGCAGTCATTCTTTGGTTTTCCTTGTTTTCCAGGTGTCATTTTATGTAATTGTTCAGTATCAGCTTCTCTCACCTACCCTGTCTTACCTGCAGGTGTTAGGTCCTATCTCACTTTTATGTAGGATATTAAACTGTCAGGTAAAATGAGTAATTTTTTTAGTGTTAAAAATTATTCTTTGCTTATTGCAAAATTTTAAATCACGTATCCACATTTATTCCTATTTGCTACCTTCAACTATGCAAGACCAGAAATATTTTAATGTGTATGCCCTTGCTATAGTTATACCAACAATTAGAAAATCACTTCCAGTACTAAAATTCACTTGGTTAACAGGGAATAAAGTCTCTGTTCCTTTTTTTTTTCCTTCAGTTTTCACATGGTATTTTATCTCATTACTCTAAGTAAATTACATATTTTGTGCATTATAATTATCGTAGAATTATTGTTATTATTAAGAAACCTTTATATTTCCCCATTTACAAGCTGAAATGCCCTCAAAAGGATCATGAAAGACAGCCCTTTCCTGCAGCTTCATTTCCTGCCTTCCAGCGACAACTCCAAGTAAACCACTCCTAAAGTGCCACAAAATTTAATTTGATATATCCAATATTAATGATCAAGTTTACTGAGGTCTTACTACATGTTAGGCCGTGTCCTAAGCACTTTCTACGAATTTACTAAATTTACACAGCCCTAGAAGGCTGGTACTTATTACCCCAAATTTATAAATGAGGGAAGAGGCATAGAGAGGTTAAGTGACTTTTTCACAGAAATACATTTAGGGGAAGAGCTGAGGTTTTGAACCTGAACAAGCTGGCTCTCACACATTTTTATGTTCCTCCACTAGGGAACTCCAGTTAAAATCCCCCCATCACCTGAATATGCTAGATGGACAGTGAAATTTCCAAATAACAGCATTAATGAGATTATAAAAATTGAGGTTAGGATCAGAAAGTCTACAAGGAAAAGCAACATGTTCCCCCCAAAAAAGTGCATAAGCTCCATTTTTTCCCAAGTCCTCTGATTTTGTTTTCATAAAAGTCTTTTCCTGTGGGAATGCTTTTACCACTTTTGCTTCAGCAGGATGCTTGTGTTCTTTCAATGTGTTCATACAGAAAGTAAGAAAGGTGAAGTACCTGGTAAAGCGGAAGTTGAGGGAGATTATTGTAAATTGGTGGTCAAAATTGTTTAATGATTTTTGAAATCTATTTTTAAAAGCTGTTATTATATAGGCCCCATGGCCTATATATAATATGTCAATATGTCTTAGCTGCTCCTAGGATACCTGGCATTGAATTAAGTGCTCCAAATAGTTTATGTGTTATCGTACTTATCTTCCCAGTTCTCCCTAAAAGTATTAGATGTCCTCAATTGAGAAACAATGCTGGGAAACCAAGAAAACACTTCTAGTGAATGTCACTCTTTCATGTAGTTCACTGTATCAACCATTTTTGATGGTGTGTAAAGTGAGTTCTCTATCCCTGGCTGTCCTGCTTGAATCTCATGGTCATGGTTTTGCAAGGCACAGTCAACTCTTCTCCTGGTTGGTGTGCTTTGTCTCTGGAATGCACAGAAGGCTCATTTCAGAATCGAGTCATTTCAGGCTTATGTTCTGAAGAGCTTTAAAACCTTGCAAGGAAGTATAACATGCATCTTTGACAGAGGTGAAGTGTCTCAGGTCGGGCTGGAGAGAAGACCTTGCTGGAACCTCCCCATAACCTAGACTGCATGCGTGTGTGCGTGCGTGCGTGCGTGTGTGTGTGTGTGTGTGTATTTACTTTTTTAGGGCTGCACCTGTGGCATATGGAAGTTCCCGGGCTAGGAGTTGAACCAGAGCTATAGCTGCTGGCCTACACGACAGCCACAGCAACACCAGATCCGAGCTGCATCTGGAACCTACACCACAGCTCACAGCAACACTGCACCCTTAACCCACCAGAGCGAGGCCAGGGATTTAACCCTCATCTTCATGGCTACTAGCCAATTTGTTTCTGCTGCAGCACAACAAAAACTCCCAATATTTAAATTCAAAGTTCTTTCTTGGTTACCAAATGCCTGTGTATTGTAAAACAGCATTATAATAATAACAGAAAGGAAAAAAATTAGATTGTCACCACCCTATCAAAAATTCTTTTTATTTTGTCACAAATGTAAATATTTTATACATTCATGTGGAGTATGGCAGGGCCCTAAGAGAAAGGCTCTATTTTATCTTACACTTAATATCACTTAACTCTTTACCTGAAAAAATAGACCTAATTCCAATAGTGAGAAGTGGGTAGTTTCCTAAGGGTTTAACAGGGAATTGAGGAGGAGGACTCAAGAGTGCACAGCATATAAGAGAAACGTAGTAACATTTCCCATTAGACTTCTCCATCTTCTCCCCAACTTCAATGTTCCTCTGTCCTGCCCAGTTCTCTATCTCTTCTACCCCCACCCGCTCCCTATTCCTTTAGAGCCCCCACAGGTAGCCTTGGCAATTCAGCTCTTCTTAGCTCTCATTTACATCTTGCCAAAATAATTAGGCACCTATTATTTTTCAGGTGTGTCCCTCTGGGGTGTAATTCCATCCTCCCAGTGTAGATTATATACCTTACTCTGTTCAGACTACTACTTAAAAATATCATAAACCAAGTGGCTTAGAACAACAGAAATTCATTTCTTACAGTTCTGGAGGCTGGGAAGTCTAAGATCAAAGCAGATTTGCTGTCTGGTAAAGGCTTGCTTCCTGGACTTCATAGACTTCTCTCTGTAATGTCACATGGGGAAGGGAGCAAAGAAGCTATCCGTGGTCCAATTTATAACAGCACTAATTCCCTTCATGAGGGCTCCACCCTCATGACCTATTCACCTCCCAAAGGCCCCACTTCCAAATACCATCACATTAGGGATTACGTTTCAACAGATGAATACTGGGGGAACAAAAACATCTAGTCCATAGAAGTATCATTGACACAATGTGTTTCTAGCATGCTTCAATGAGCTATTTTCCAAACCTCTTCCTGGGAAGTGGGCAAATGATTGTGTGTTTAGGCTGTGGGTTTAGATGGTGAGTCTTTGGGATACAGGGATGGAGGAGGGAGCTTCAGCTGAAGTTTATTAGGCCATTCTATATAACTCACATGTGGGACTAATACTTGATTTAGTACTTGAAGCAAAATGGAAGCGGAAAGAAGAGCAGGTAAAGGGGAAAAAAAGGAGTCTATTTTTTTCTCATTGAGTGCTTTTTTCAACAGTCCAGTTTTTTCTTGGTATCCACTAACTTCCTTTATGACCTGTCTTTTTTTTATGACTTCGAGGACCCTTTTGTAATAAGTCCTCTTCAGTTTGACATCCAGGTCTCCCAATGGCAATTACTCTCTCTCATATGCTTTTTCTCTCATCAGCAAGCCTGATTTCACCTGGCTGACGTGAGAACCTATGATTAAACTAACATTTACTAATAGCACTTTACTCTTTTAAGTATTTGTATAAAGAAAGAGGTAAACCAGAGGATAATCTTTTTGGTAGAATTCTATAGTGTAATTCTGTGGTTAACATGTGAAATGCAAAAACCCAAACAGATCAGGAAGTATTTTGTGCATATTTATGCAAGAAGTTCTCTTTGGGAATCTGGATTCAGGTCTATTCATTGTTTTCACAACTTCTTTCCTTACTCTTCTGTATGTAAGAGTTGTGTAAAAAAATCCACCTACCTGTACTTCTCCTTTTCTACATCCTACCATAGCTCACCAGGCAATAGTTTCTGGGACTTTTTGTGGCAGTTTTGGTATGTCCAACTAGAGGGAGAAAAGATAGAGATCGAGTTCAGGGGATGGAATTTGTGGATTATCAGTAAGTGCTATTTTTCTAAATCAGAAATTGTCTCAACTGAGAAGCAACATAATCTGACATCTGGTCAGAAATTTCAGCAATGATTTCTTTTAATTATGAAAGTACCATATGACCATTATAACCAATTTAAATTAAAAAAATTTAAACAGAACATTTAAAAGTGATAATTCCCCTCTTTTCCCAGCTCTATTTCCATCCTGTACTGGAGACCACTGTTAGCAATTTGGTGTATATCTTTCCATACTTTATTCCATTCTCAGCTAATTTTGGCTCTGCATAATCCTGACATTTAGCTTTTCTAGCATTCTCATGAGTTACCTCGTACAAAAAGCTAGGTCAGATTTATATCTGGGCTATGGCACATGATATTTAATAAAGGACAAGGTGCTATAGAAATGAACGTTTTTCATAACATTATTTTAGAGAGCCAGTAATGAATATTGCATTTTTTTAACACTTGTGATAGTTTATTATCTTCCACAAAATTTCTGCTTGCAAACAGGGCTATACCAAAACTAATCATTTGTATGTTCCTGCTTTGTTCCCATGTCATTTTAAGCTTGAGGTCTTTCTTCATATCCCTTTTCTTTGTATTCTGATTATTTGGGGATACATTTAAAATGGAGAAGTGGAATACTGGTTGGAGCACAGACCCAAAAGAAACAAAAAAGACCCCCAAATTCAGAAGGTTTTCTCTTCTTCTTTCTGTATTGATCAGTGGTTAACATTTCTGTCTCTTTGTCTATAGGTGAGCATACATTTTTGGAAAAATTTGCTATTTGGTGTATATTTTATTTTTTAGGGCCGCACCTGCAGTATATGGAGGTTCCCAGGTTAGGGGTCGAACTGGAGCTGAAGCCGCTGGCCTATGCCACAGAAACAGCAACATCAGGTCCGAGTTGCTTCTGCAAACTACACCATAGCTCACATCAATGCCGGATTCTTACCCCACCACGTGAGGCCAGGGATAGAACCTGTGTCCTCATGGATACTAGTCAGATTCATTTCCACTGAGCCACAATGGAAACTCCTTGGTGTACATTTTAAAATAATCCTTTAAGCCCTATATTTGCGATTGTCTTCCACTTTCTTTTCTCCAGATGGAATAGTTCAAGTAATTTTCAAGCAGTACACTGTCATCTCCAGCAACTGTTAATTTGTTTCAAAGACATCCAAATAAAGACTATTTTTTAAATATGGAATTTGCTTGAGAACAGAGGTCAGCTTTTGCTTTTTACTTACATCACACTTTTGAGTCTCTCTATCTTTAATAAAAAAACAAATTTACTTCAATTGTATTGATTCTGCAATTGTTCTACACTTGAGATACTATTTTAAAAAAACTAGCACTGGCAGAAACCAATGAAAATAAGTTATAGGAGAAGAATATTTAATGGCAATATTGAAAAGAAACTATAAGCTCTGGGAGTGTTAGCATACTTTAACTTGAATGTGAGTCAGCCATGAAATGCTGTTATCAAAAAAGGGAATGCATAATTGAGGCAATAATCTATGGAAACTTGGCAACAATGTGTTGAATTTATTGTCATTTTGTTACAAAGGGTTAAGTAAGCAGTATAATATAAAAATGGAGAAATAAAGCCTGTGTAGTTGTAGCACTATATTTTAAACCCTGAGGTAAATGAACTCTACAGGAGAATCAGGAACATTTGGAGACAGTGGTAACATTGAGTGGCAAAACACTTTCTCGAGAATCTTAGTTATACTTGTGTAAAATCTTAACTGTACTCCAAATTTCATGCTGGGATCCAGCCTTTAAAGGCAATGCACCTGAGAGTTCCTCACTAGTATCCATGAAAACTTGGATTTGATCCCTGGCCTTGTTCAGTGGGTTAAAGATCCAGCATTACCAGGAGCTGTGGTGTAGATTGTAGACACGGCTTGGACCTGGTGCTGCTGTGGCTGTGGCATAGGCCAGTGGCTACAGTTCTGATTCAATTCGTAGCCTGGGAACTTCCATATGCTGCTAGTACGGCCCTAAAAAGACATAAAAAAAAAAAAAATAGAGCAGTGCAGCCTTTTTTTTTGCCCCTTCACCCCCCACGTTTCTCTAAGGACGCCTTTTTCATACACTGAAGGCAGGGATTGCTATGTCCTTATCTCTGAGAAGACATCTCTATCAAATTCTCCCTGCTATGAAATTAGCATTACTCTTTCCCGTATACTAGAGTTAGGTTGGCTTCTGTCTTGACTACCAGTCTGGCAATGAGTTTCTTTGTTCTTTCTGTCTTTATTGGCATTTTGGTGAGTAGTGGGGAAAGGCTGTGTATAGGGCTGCCTAGAAAGTGCTGAGTGCAGTGTACTTAGCATGAGCTTAGTAAGTGCTTGTTAGAAGTGTCACCGACCTCCCAAGTCGGTCCCCAACAAGGGTCCTCCTGCCAGATATCATTGGAGACCAAGCTCTGTTCGGAAGCAAAAGAAAGGTTTTTTCTTTTTCCAATCGAAGAATGAAGAGGTGCCAGTTTGTACCCTAGAGCACAGCTCTCTGGACAGACGGTGGGCGGGGCTACCTTGTCGGATTCTCCTGGGGTGGGAGGGGTTTGGTCAGGAGCACCTGCGCCGCTCGCAGCACCTCAGAGAGCACTCTGCACGCGACGCCTCCGCCATCTTACCCGGAAATGTGCCTGCCGGGAGCTGAGCTGCTGAGGCAGCAGTTCTGCGCTGGAAACGCTAATCTGACACGTTAGGCACCCAGCCTCTGCACACAGCACCCTCTAGGCAGGTGAAACCGGACTAAGCACAGAATAAGAGGTGAGACCTTATCTTATCACCTAGATATCACCTTATTTTTTGCAGGGACCCCAGTGGGCTTTTCTGGTGACAAAAGAACAACCGCATGAGCAAAATTCAAAGAGGTCTTTGCACAGCGGAGCAGGCTGCTAATGACTTGACGTGATTTGAAAAGGCACTAAAAGACTGGTCCTTTAAGTTGGCAGATATAGCGCCTGGGATGCTCACCTTAGGTTTACAAATATTTACTTTATATTTGGGCATTGAATGGTGTTCTAAAATGGAAATTATTCTGGAGATAAATCTTAATAATCAACAAGTGTAGGGAGTTCCCATCGTGGCTCAGCGGTTAACGAACCCAACTAGTATCCATGAGGACATGGGTTTGATCCCTGGCTTCCGTTAGTGGGTTAAGGATCCAGCGTTGCAGTGAGTTGTAGTGGAGGTGGCAGATGTGGCTTGGATCTGGTATTGCTGTGGCTGTGGCATAGCCCAGTGGCAACAGATGCAATTTGACCCCTAGCCTAGGAACCTCCTTATGCTGTGGGTGCGGCCCTAAAAAGACAAAAAGAAAAAAAAAATCAGCTAGTGTAAAGCACTAATTTGTCATCATTCTGAGAGATTTAGCACAGAAAAGGCAATTGATTTCTGAAGAAGAGGGATGAGAAATGGGTGGGAACCTGAAATGTTTGTACTCAGGGTATTTGGAGCAGTAAGGAGAGGGCTGGCCAGGGGTCGAGCTCTTGTATGAAAATGGGTTCCATACAGAGAGGGTGCTGATGGCTGTTGGTGGTGGTGGGTGGTGGTATAGGGACAACAGAGGAGAAATTGGAGCTCCCTTACAATTTAGCCCACCTGCGAAAGAAAGGGACCCAGCCCAACTTACTACTGTGGTTTTCTCTTTATGGCCTAGAGGGCTAAAAGGGAAGGGGGACATTGCTTCCAACTGATTATCTGTTAAATTCGCCAGAGAATAGCTGAACTGTCACCATGGTTACCTTTGGGGCCTTGAAAAACATGTCCTTTCCTTACCTTGGTTTTTTTATGCATGGGACTTTCATGAGGGGGCTGGGGGTATTGTGAGAAGCAAAGAAGGGCGAGGAAGAGTGCTGGGACTGGTAGTCTACTCAGCACACTCATAGAGCTTGTGTCTTGTAACTGCCCTGTGCCTGTCCTCTCAGCCATTTTCTTTGCTGTGGACTGTGGACCATGGAGTTCCTCTATCTGGCAGAAAAAAAAGACTAGGTTGGTGAACAGAGAAAAAGCCCCTCTCCCTCTGGGGAAATATCCTTTCTTCTTGCTTCTGTCTCCAGTGCAGAGTCTGGAGCAAGTCAGTTTAAGAAGATTTGTGGACTTCCCACCCTGGCTCAGCAGTAACGAACCTGGCTTGTATTCATGAGGACATGGGTTGGATCTCTGGCCTCGCTTAGTGGGTTAAGGATCTGACTTTGCCCTGAGCTGTGGTGTAGGTTGCAGACGCAGCTCGGATCTGGAGTTGCTGTGGTTGTGGCATAGGACAGCAGCTATAGCTCTAATTTGACCCTGGCCTGAGAACCTCCATGTGTCACAGGTGTGGCCCTAAAAAGACAAAAAAAAAAAAAAGATTTGTTGCATTTCTAAAGCTGCACTGAATTTTCATATAAATGAACTTTATAGATACATGCTACATAGCTCTATACTTTTATTATATTTTATTATACTTTTATGATTATAGTTTTGGGGAGATAATAACAATGATAATAATAAATAGCAAACCAATACAGGATCTTTCAGAAGTTAAATTTCATGTAGCAACTGATTTTATTTTTAATTGTGCAAAACATAAGTGACATAAATTTAAAAAAATTTCTTTCAATTAAAACACTTCATTTTTTTATTTTTATTTATTTATTTATTTTTTGCCTTCTGTCATTTTGAGGCCGCACCCACAGCATGTGGAAGTTCCCAGGCTAGGGGTCGAATCAGAGCTACAGCTGCCTGGCCTACACCACAGCCACAGCAATGTGGGATCCAAGCCGCATCTGTGACCTACACCACAGCTCATGGCAACGCCGGATCCGTAACCCACTGAGTGAGGCCAGGGATAGAACCTGCAACCTCATGGTTCCTAGTCGGATTCGTTTCTGCTGAGCCACGGTGGGAACTCCCACTTCATTTTTTAGAATTGTAGACTTATAGCACAATTGAAAGAAGTGTACAGAGATGTCCCACATACCCCTGGCCCCCAACATATAGTGATATTCCCCCTCTCACCTCCAAAGTGGTACATCTCCTGCAATTGATGCATCTCCATCAACACATCATTCACCCAAAGTCCATAATTTACATTAGGATTCACTCTTGATGTTGTACATTCTGAGTGGAGAAATTTACAGTGACATGTAAATTTCCACCATTATAGTATTGTACAGAATAGTTTCAATGCCCTAAAAAATCCTTTGTGTTCCACCTATTCATTCTTCCTTCCCCAAGTCCCTGGAGACCATTGATTTTTTACTATTCTTATCCCTTTGCCTCTTCCAGAATGTCAAATACTGTAGTTGGAATCGGACATTATGTAGTCTTTTCATATTGGCCTCTTTCACTTAGTAATGAACATTTATTTAAGTTTCCTCTATGGCTTTTCATGGCTTAATAGCTCATTTCCTTTTAATGCTGAATAATATGTCATTGTCTGGATGTACCACAGTTTATCCATTCTCCTAATGAAGGACTTGGTTGCTTCCGATCTTTGGCAACAATGAATAAATCTACATCCATATGCAGGTTTTTGTGTGGATATGAATTTTCCATTCCTTTTGGTAATACCAAGGAGTATATTGCTGGGCTGTATGGCAGATGTATGTTTAGTTTATTAAGAACCTGCCAAATTGCCTTCTGAATTGACTTACCATTTTGCATTCCTACCAGCAATAAATGAGAGTACCTGTTGTTTCACATGCTTGCCAGCACTTAATATTGTCTATGTTCTGGATTTTGATCATGATAATCAGTGTGTGGTGATAGCTCATTGTTTTTTAATCTCTCAACAACTTTAAGTGAATAGTTTGGTAGTAAAAATGTTCACATTATTGTGTCACAAATCTCTAGAACTTTTTCATCTTCAAAACTGAAACTTTATACTGATTAAAGAACTACTCTCCATTTCCTCCTCCTCCTACCATCTGGCAAGAACCATTACACATTTTTGTTTCTGTGAGTTTGATTGCTCTTGATACTTGATATAACTGAAACCATACGATGTGGGGTTTTTTTTTGTAACTGGCTTATTTCACTTATCATAATGCCCTCAAGGTTTATTTATGTGTAGTCAGGATTTTCTTCCTTTTGAAGTCTGAGTAATATTCCACTTCATGTGTGTATCACGTATTGTTTATACATTCATCTGTCAATGGACACCTGTGTTGTTTCTAGCTCTTGCCTATTGTGAATAATGCTGTTATGAATATAGGTGAACAAACATGTTTTTGAGATGCTGCTTTTAGTTCTTTTGGGTATATACCTAGAGGTGGAATTGCCAGATCATTTGGTAATTTTATTTTTAATTTTTTGAGGAACTGCCACACTATTTTTCCATAGTGGCTGCACCATTTTACATTCCCACCCACAGTGTAGAGGGGTTTCAGTTTTTTCCACAGCCTTGCCAACCACTTGTTATTTTCTGCTTGGTTTGGAGTTTTGTTTGTTTTGTTCTGATAGTAGCTCTAGCAAGTGACTTTTTTTTTTTGCATTATAGCTGGTTTACAGATTTCTGTCAAATTTTCCAACTGCACCGCATGGTGACCCGGTTACACGTACATATATGGATTTGTCACATGTGATTAGACATAGTTCCCTGTGCTATACAGCTGGATCTCCTAGCAAGTGACTTTTTAAAGGTCTGTTTCACCAAGCCAATCATCTTTACAGGTGTGGAGACTGCAGTTCAAACAAGAAGTAATTGCCTTTGTTAGTAGCCAGAGATTGAAACTCAGGTTTTCAGAACCAAAGTACAAGGCTCTTTGAACTATAGGAGACTTTTCACAACACATCAGACAAAACGATTAGAAATGGCAATCAAGATGATCTAAATATAAGAGATAAGAAATTAGAAGCATGATGGAGAGGTTTCTATTCTTTAATGTTATTTTGGGTCTGCAAGGATGAGAATCTGATAATAATAGTGTCAGAAGGAGGAATTTTTTTTATATTAGCTATGGGAACAATAAACTTGACCCTCATTAGTACGCACAAATTAACATTATCTGATTTACATTGGTATTAGTCCAGGGGTTTGGAAGAGCAGCCAGGAGAATACCTCACATCATTACAAAACTAGAAATGTATCTTCTGTCTCTCTTTGAGGATTTTCAAATAAACATTAATTGTAATTGTACCAGTTTAGGAACTGCTGATTACATAATTTCAGCAGACCTGTCATTATCTATAAATATTTCATGAAATGTAGAAATACAGTGTTTTCAATAGCTTCATGAAGATACTCTTTTCTCTGAAGAAAAAAAACCCAATAACTATGTTCTTTATATAATTCTCAGGTCAGGCCAATACTACTATTGCAGCATAGAATTATACTTAGGGTTTCAGATTTCATGGTTAATCTTCCTGCCTATACGTTTTGAATACAATGTGGCAGAAACTGCTAAATGCTTGTCTGATGGTAGACTTTGTTTCCTTCATGTGGAGAGAAATAAGATGATGTGATGATATAAATGTAATGCAGTGCTCTGCACCTTTCAAGATCCTGCAGTTTTTTTGTGTGCTTCCTGCTTGGTATACAGATTACTTTTGACCAGCCTGAAATATAAGGATCGTGGAGAACTTAAAACACCAGGTCCTGTGAGAGTACTGTGTTGAGAAAACAGTAACAGCCCATTGTGAGCCATGTTCCATTCACACTTAGTGCTTCTTCATAATACTACCTCAATTTTATGGATGACAAATGTGAAGAAGAGAGCAGTCAGGAGAATAGAGTTCCAAACAAATCCTAGAAATGATAGACCAATCAATAAATTCATTCATATAAGAAATATTTACTAAATATTATGTGCCAGCCGTGCTACTGAACATTCATGAGAGTGACATAAAGATGAAAAGATACCATTCATGCTTTCAAGAACCTTAAAATTAATCTCTCTAAGGCATTGCTCTCAAAACATCAGAATCAGGTGGGGGGCTTTTTCAAACAGATTGTTGGACCTATTCCTATACTTTCCGATTCCATAGGTATGGATAGTGGTAGAGGAGGAAACATTTGCATTTCTAAAATGTTTCTAGAGGATATTGATGCTACTGGTCCTGGAGCCACCCTTTGAGAACTACTATTGTAATGAAACTTGTAGCAGCAAAATGAGAGCCTGAATCTTAGAAATTTTTACTTATAAAAGGCTTCTTTGCTTCTATGTGATAAAAATATTGAAGTTTTTAGACAGTCAATTGAGGATGCACAATTAACATTGGCCCTGAAAGTGAACTTAAATAATAAAATAGCTATGTTTCTGACATATCTATATCTGTATACACGTATATTTCTTTTTTTTTAAGTAAATGAAATGGTACTCGGTGGAAAAATTTGGGAGATTATGAATGATATTTAGTGTACTATCAATAAGAAGAAACACCTGGTAAGGAAAATGAGACATAAGTAAAAACATTTAGTGGGAAAAAAAGCTTCAGATTAATTAGAAATACAACCCCACCCAAGCTCATATCCAGATGAAGCCACACGCATATTAGAGAAATAATAAAAGAAGAAGGAAAATCTTGATGGTTATTCTGTTACATTCAAAATGATAACAGAGACCCAAAATAATTAGTATGTACTTTGATATAATACAAAATCTGTTGTATTTTATTTTAAGAAAATGGTTTATTTTTTCCACAGATTGGCTCATTGAAGGAATCTTCTCTAGTGTTTAATGATAAAACCTATTTAATGATAAGATAGTAATAATGGATACACTTCTTTATGTATCTGTACGTACACATAGTACAAAGTACAAGTAATGACTTGCAATGATCCAACAAAAAAGATTTGAATGCAATACGAACAAGTGTAGAAATAGCAAGAGTGGCTAAAAGTGAGCAAAAGATGGATAAAGGCCTTTTCCTGATAGTCTCAAAGAATATTGAGAATTAAAACACTAATTTGTATTCACAACCCATTGAGAGCGAGTAGCCAAGCATCATTGCCTGTGTTGCTGTATATTTAAGATGGACATAGAGGAATGGTGATTTCTTAGTGCTCCCAAGGCCTCATACTTAGAGGAAGGGTTAAGATCAGTGCATAAGACTGGTATTTTTTTTTTTTTATTTTAGTCTAGCTTTAAACACCAGACCACATTGTTTTGGTAAGTAAGATTTGTAACAGCCTTTGTTTTGGAAGGAATTTCCAAGCATTTAAATGTGTTAATTTCTTCATAGCTGAGTTCATCTTCTGTGTAGGTGCTACAGGCAGTTGCTCATAGTGTGATCCAAGTTTCACCACTAGAGTATCATCATTATTTAATCTCTCTCGTGGTGGTATGCTAGAGAACTAGCCTTCTTTCCTGTTTTTCCCTGACACTCTTATGCCAAGAGTCAGTATTGCAGAATGGTGACAGAAGTATTATTGCAGGAAGACTCTGGAAAGGAGCTGCTAGAGTTCAAATTTCAACTCCACCAATATGTTAAATCTGTGACCTTGAGTCAGTTATTTACTCCTTCTAAATCAGAGTTTCCTAATCTGTACGTGGAGATTGGCAGGAGCTAGGCCTGAATTGGTAGGCGAGTCAGGGAATTAGAATAAAGTCATTTTGGAACCAGGCCAATCTGTAAAGTTCTTTTGGAAAATGGCAGGAGTTTTGTTTGGCTCTGAAAAGTGGCAGGAACGCTGTCCAATTATAGACCAAGTTAGAATCATCTTAAGTCTGGACATATTTGCTTAGACTGTTCATCTTTAAGCCATTTTGCCACTTTGAGGGAGTTTGTCTGGACTGGGGGCATCCTGGCCTTCTGAGAGGATCATCCATTTGTTTAGATGACAAGTTTATCACACAGGTATTGGTCTTAACCCAATCTAGCAGAACATTTAAGTGGATTCTGGAGGTTTTGAGGTACTTTGAGGTATTCCTAAGGCTCTTTGGAGTTAGGCCCAACTACTAGCAGTGACTAATCCAGCCAGTGTATAATCACTGAGCAAAAAAGGAAGTTGTACCAGTCTTGGGTCAGAGGGTACATTTCAGACTGTAATAAGCAGACAGAAGCCAACTGTGGCTGTAATTAAGTTTGATTGAGTTTATAGTGTGAGTGGTGGGAATGACAGGGAGTAAGGGAATTTGGAGGAATATTTCTATATGTGTTTATATTGAAGAATAAAGCTAAGATGTTAGTCTGTAAATTATAAAAATAGGCTTATTTACTTCCTAATTAACAGCATCTAGGTTAGAGTTTGCATGATTGTGCTAATTCTTAGTATGCAAAAAAACAAAAACAAAAACAAAGACTGTGTATGTGTGTGTGTATCTGTAGGGCCCTGCCCACAGTATACAGAAGTTCCCAGGCCAGGAGTAGAATCAGAGCTGCAGCTTCTGGCCTTTGCCACAGCTTGCAGCAACATGGGGTTCTTAATCCACTGAGCGAGGCCAGTGATTAAACCTGCATCCTGATGGACATTAGTCAAGTTCTTAGGGGAGTTACCGTCGTGGCGCAGTGGTTAACGAATCTGATTAGAAACCATGAGGGTTCAATCCCTGGCCTTGCTCAGTGGGTTAATGATCCGGTGTTGCCATGAGCTGTGGTGTAGGTCACAGACGCAGCTCAGATCCTGCATTGCTGTGGCTGTGGCGTAGGCCAGTGGCTACAGCTCTGATTAGACTCCTAGCTTGGGAACCTCTACATGCCGTGGGTGCGGCCCTAAAATGACAAAAGGCAAAAAAAAATTTTTTAAAAAGTTCTTAACCTGCTGAACCACAATAGGAAATCCCAAATCAAAGACTTTTTGAGGTGTTAATTTTTCTAACCAAGTTACAGAATAGCATAATAGAGTATCCTTCACTTCTCACTTGACTTTTTAGCGTGCTCATAAAAATTATTTTTGCAAAATGTTCAAGGGCTCCTTCTTGAAGGATTTGCTTTGTCATCAGATCTTTATTTCTCAATGGCTTAGCTGTTTTCTAATTTTACTTTTATGGACTTCAAGAAAGCCTGCAAATTTTTGTAAGGTTTTCAGCTTCAGTGATAATTATAACGTCATAATTTTTGTAAGAAAATGGCAAGGATGTGAAAACGGTACCTAGGATAAAAGCTAATATGAAGCAGGAAAGGATATTTGAGTGTGAACTAATTTTATGTTTGGTATTTCATGAGCAAATATTTACCTGTCATAATAGTTTTGCTTGTCTATGAAACCTTGTAAGTTTGAGAGCTTGGATAATAAATATGTGGATAAAAAGGATGGCCTGTATAATTTTTTTTCTACTCAGAGCAGGAATCTTTTGGCTTTGTTCTTCCTAATGTGTTACTGACAATAGAAGTACTCACATTACTTTGATGGTGGTTCCAACCTGGTAGCTTTATTTCCTGTAACTGGGATTTAGGGTGTTGATGATTCTTTTCTTAAACCAAATATTTCTAAAAGTAAAAGGATGCCTACATTCATAGAATAGTGCTCTGAGTTGTAATTATTTGACACATATCATAGAGGTGATAGGTCTTCAGAAAGTGATAACATTCAATAAGATGAATTCTTAAAATTGCAAATCTTTTCAGTGGTTTTCTTGCTTTCGTGGCCAACAGATTCTCTCCTCTGGCTTGACTGACCTGGGGCATGTGGTAGGGCTGCCTGTACTTGGGCTCATGATGTAAGGATTTGTTCCTCCCTCACTGCCAGGAGAATCAGAAGGGACTCTCACAAATATAGACCTCAATGGCTCCTGTGGAAACATCAAAGCGGAAGTCCTAATTGTAGTCATCCTCCATCCTATAGATTGATAAATAAAGCCACCTTCGGACAGATTTCCTCATTATTCCTAGAACAAGGCCACTGGGGAGGTTTCTCTCTAATTTAGGATTTGAGTCCACTGGCAGAATGAATTTTGCTGGAGTCTATCCTCTTCCATGAGCATTTGAACAATAGTTTTAGCTTAGTGTCAAAAATTCTCATAGAGGACTCTCCTAAAGCATATAGGGGGGAAACTTACAGGGTAGTGCTCAAAATGCAACTAGAGCAGTGTTTCTCAACCTCAGCACAGTTGACATTTTGGACTAGATAATTCTTTGTTGTGGAAAACTGTCCTGTGCAACACAAAGTGCTTTGCAGCAGCCCTAGTCTCTATTCTTCACTGAATGCTTATAGCAGGTCTTTAGTCATGACAATCAAAAAATATCTCCAGTGTCTCCAGACCATTCCCAAATGCCTTTCTCTTGAGGGAAAAATAGCCCCTGGGTAGAACCCAATCTAGACCAATATTGGGAAACCCTATTAACTATATCATCAAAATATATTCAGAATTCAGCCACCTCTCATCACTTCTACTTTCTGTCTTTGCTCAAGCCACCGTCATCCCTTGTTTGGATTACTGCAATAGCTTCTCTAATTAGCATCTGTCCCACCTTCTACCCTTAACTTTTTAGTGTCTTATCAATAGAGCATTCTTATTGCTACTTTAAAAACACGCCAGTTCATGGCATTCATCTTATGACAACCTCCAATAACTCCCCATTTCCTCTAGAGTAAGTGAGTTGAGGACATATATGATATATCACTACCACTGGCTGAACCAGGGATCTGCACAAAAGCGGGACAGATATTTGCTTCTGATAAACAGGTAGCTAAATGCTCCTGACAAAACTCAAGAAATTTCTAGAAGTCCTTCCTGAAGTTGTCTTCAGAGCCAATTTAGTGAGACAAGAATACTACCCTCATTCCCTATAGTCAGATACTTTTTCATTCTTTCATCTGATCATCAACCCGTATACTAGACTGTGGATGACAATTATCTCTATCCAAAAATTAAAGTCTGCACTTAGGATGAAGGTTTATTACCACTGAGTTCATTTAAAATAAAGCAGCAGAATCTAAAGGCAAATCCACAAGAGGAATCCCCATAATTGTTCTAAACAATGGCATGACTGATGGAATAAAAGTAGAATTTCTTGAGCTACTTATATTGAAGTAAGTACTATTTAAGCTTTTAGGGGTAATTAATATGAGCTTTCCTATTATAGTCAAAATTACCTCCTAGAATAGTTTAGTAATTTAACATTTTAAATAGTATTTTGTAAAATTTCAACAATATGCCCTAGAAATGTGAAAGATAAAATACAAATTCAATAATAAGATAAATAAATCAAGGTAGAGCACTTTAAGTGCAAATAAACCAAACGGTGTTTCCGCCATGCCCCAGCCCAAGATCAACATGAAGTCAATTCTATGAAAAGAGCAAAAAGTAAAGGACAGTTAAAGGTGGAAAAGTTACCAAAAAAAAAATAAGGCCTCCCTTTGATTAAAAATGTCAGCTATTTATGAGAGCACAGAAAGAGTTCCCTTCTCACTACAACTAGGCAAAATCACATTTGGCTTTGCTAGTCTGCTTTCAGTCTTCTCTCTTCATATGGAATATATAAAACTAACTGGATAATTTTCAACCAGAAACAAGGGAGCATACATTCTTAAAAAATTATGTAAAATTGATATTAAAATGATAAAAATGTTTGACAAGTTTTAAATGGGAATGTAGATAAGAAAACATTCTATAGCTGTGTGCAATGGGGTGAAGTCAAGCAAGACAAACTTGAAAATGGAATATCACAGAGAACACTTTGATAACAAGCAGTAATGTCCCATTGCATAGCAGGAGTCCCCCCAAACGGGAGAATGTAAGTTGGGAATAGAGCGATTCTCAAATGGACAGTTCTTGTCCAGCGAGAGGGATATAGTTCCTTGTCTTTTTTCTTCCTGACATAATACAAACTTTTCATTTTTCAAGGGTTTTTTGAACTAGTGTTAATATATTTTTTCTTTAACTGCCTGATTTTTTGGCTATCACGCTTTTCTAGAGAAAAAAATATGATAAACTGACAGCATATTGGCTTATACACTTAACTTTAATCTCTTATTGACTGAGTCTCCTTTTTTCTCCAGGCTTTTGGCCTGGGATAGCTTTTTTGCTGCCACAGAAAATAGTTCTGTCTTTCTTGGATAGTTGCAAAGGTAAACGTCTAATAACATTCTAGCAATTTGATTATTAAGTACAAAGATGCAATAAGAGGTATGACCTTAAAGTTAAGTTCTTTCTTTAATAAAAGCACAGTTTCCACACTAAAGACTCTACTAGTGGTGGTATGGTATCCAGCCAGCCTGCTAAGTTTATTTAAATCAAAATGCAGTTGAATCTGAATGTTTTATAAATCAAATACGTTGTGGGTTAATAAGACCTTTGGGGAGACTAGGATTTGAGGCAGTGAGAGGAAAAGTCAGGGAATTTGATTGTTATTGTAAATTATTTCTAAGGTATTTGATTTCCAAGTCAGCCTTCAGGATGCCAAAGTGGCAACTAAAATATGTTCTGGGAAATTGAGAGATTGAGACAGGGCAGAAAAGAAGACTCAGAGATGGAATTTTCTTCTTGTAGGGTCACAAGTGGCAGTGGAAACTTATCCCAAACTAAACTCTCTCATCAGAATACCCAGTGTGCAGAGGGCTTATCTCCCTTAGCACTGGAAAAGTTACCAGGACAGGTTTCTCTCTCCTTCTCCAAACTCTTTCCCCGGAAATCACTGATTACAGTTGTTTAGAGACAATCCTCCATGACTCTTGTGTTTCTTTACCTCTTGCAAAGCAAGGCACTGATTATTCTTTGTTCTTGACTGTCTTCTCA
The DNA here is from genome assembly GCA_004024745.2 of Catagonus wagneri. Taxonomy (NCBI): domain Eukaryota; kingdom Metazoa; phylum Chordata; class Mammalia; order Artiodactyla; family Tayassuidae; genus Catagonus; species Catagonus wagneri. Next base: position 4,562,678 of record PVHT020000105.1, on the reverse strand, counting down.
AAAATGATTGTAAAAAGAAAGGACCTGGAAGACAGAGATTTTGTCTCCCCTCTGGAGTTGCTTATAGTCTAGGAAGATAGAGATAGTGTTTCTGTCTAGAGCAATGGTCAGGAACTCTCATAAATACCCTTGCTAAGCTCAGGGTACCTCTCTTTCCATTAAATTCTCTGGGAATTGGGGGGTTATCAGTGCAAATGCTGACACTCTGGCTATTGATTTTGCTTTGAGTAATAACTTGTCCTTTGTCTCTGATCAAAGTTATAGCATAACACAACTTTGTCAACATAAAAATAAGCACATTTTATACCTTTAAACATATTTTATTATTAGCTTTAAATATAGATTAGATCTTTTAGAGGTGGTATGTTCGCAATACATATTTTCTCATTCACTCTTATTGGTTTATATTAGAGATTAAGAAAGCGCTATTAATATTTTTTTTCTTTTTATGGCTGCATCTATAGCATATGGAAGTTCTTTGGCTAGGAGTCGAGTCTGAGCTGTAGCTGCAGGCCTATGCCACAGCCATGGCAGCTCTTGATCTAAGCTGCATCTGGGACCTATGCTACAGCTTGCAGCAATGCCAAAACATTAAGCCACTGAGCAAAGCCAGGGATTGAACTTTCATCCTCATGTAGACTACATCAGGTCCTTAACCTGCTAAGCCACAAAGGGAACTTCTCTAGTAATTGTTAGAACAGACTTTTTCTCAATATCTACCAGCTTGCCATGCAGATAAGCTATACAGAAAATGCCCTTTCCTTCTGTAAATATAGACAAAGATCTATCTTGTCAAATAGACCATTCTTTAATTAATAACTTTGAAAAATTCAAAGATCACTGTGAAAATATATATGTACATTAGGATCTTTAAAAAATTAGATAATTGGAATTGTCAGGATAATAATCACTTCACTTTAGGGGGTGTTCTGTCAGATATATTCGTAGATTTGATGCAAAGGAATAGAAAAATAAGTTGAAAAATCATTTAAAATCTTTTTCTTTGGAGTTCCTGCTGTGGCTCAGTGGTTAAGGAATCTGACTAGGAACCGTGAGGTTTCAGGTTCTATCACTGGCATCTCTCAGTGGGTTAAGGATCCAGCGTTGCCATGAACTGTGGTATAGTTTGCAGATGCAGCGCGGATCCCGCATTGCTGTGGCCTTGGCGTAGGGCAGCGGCTACAGCTCCTGTTAGACTCCTAGCTTGGGAACCTTCATATGCTACAGGTAAGGCTCTAGAAAAGGCAAAAAAAGACAAAAAAATAAATGAAATGTTTGTCTTTGCTTGAGCTTTGAAGCTTAAGTTTGGTCCTACAAGTTAAATATCCACATACATAATTATTTAATTGGAGGGTAAAACCAATTCTCAGAACATTTAATAATAATAATAAACTAATAGAAAATATTTATCTTCCAAACAAGTATTAACTCTTATTCCTGCATTATCTCACTTGAGTCACAATTATTATTACCCCTATATTGCAGGTGAGGAAGTAAGGACATTGGGAAATTAAGTAACTTGTCCAGGTTTGCATAGCTACAAAGTGTTAGAATTTTAATTCAGTACTGTTAATTTGTTTTTGCTTTCTGTTTTGGCTGCAGCAAATGAGATTCCTGGTCCAGGGATTGAATCCTATGCCACAGCTGCAGCAACAATAGCTTAACTTGCTGTTCCACAGTGGGATCTCCAGTACTATTAATTCTTACAGTCAGAAAATAATAGCATTCTTCATGGAGTTCCCATCATGGCTCAGCAGTAACAAACCCAGCTAGTATCCATGGGGATGCAGGTTCGATCCCTGGGCTTGCTCGGTAGGTTAAAGGATCTGGCATTGCCGTGAGCTGTGGTATAGGTTGCAAGATGTAGCTCGGATCCAGTACTGCAGTGGCTGTGGTGTAAGCTGGCAGCTGCAGTTCTGATTCAATCCCGAGCCTGGGAACTTACATATGCCACAGGTGTGGCCCTAAAAAGACAGAAGAAAAGAAAAGAGTAGCATTTTTCAATGAAAATGAAAATTCCATTGTTTTAAAAGCTGTGTGGCACTTGATATTATTTCAGAAACCAAATTCTGAAGAAGAAATTTGCATTTCTTCTGTCTCATCCAGTTCAGTCTTAACGTGGAACTACCATGGAAAAGAAAAGAATACAAATTATGCAAAAATTGGGGATAGCTTGTTAGAAACCCATTAACTTTTAGCTATCAGGATTTTAACCACTGAGGGTATTAGGTTAAAACTATCACTTAAGAAAATTGCAGGAGTTCCCGTCGTGGCGCAGTGGTTAACGAATCCGACTAGGAACCATGAGGTTGCGGGTTCGATCCCTGCCCTTGCTCAGTGGGTTA
>PVHT020000105.1:4538506-4559333 GCA_004024745.2 Catagonus wagneri | reverse complement strand
ACAAATTATGCAAAAATTGGGGATAGCTTGTTAGAAACCCATTAACTTTTAGCTATCAGGATTTTAACCACTGAGGGTATTAGGTTAAAACTATCACTTAAGAAAATTGCAGGAGTTCCCGTCGTGGCGCAGTGGTTAACGAATCCGACTAGGAACCATGAGGTTGCGGGTTCGATCCCTGCCCTTGCTCAGTGGGTTACGATCCGGCGTTGCCGTGAGCTGTGGTGTAGGTTGCAGACGCGGCTCGGATCCTGCGTTGCTGTGGCTGTGGCGCAGGCCAGTGGCCACAGCTCCGATTAGACCCCTAGCCTGGGAACCTCCACATGCCGCGGGTGCGGCCATAAACCCGCGGCCATAAAATGACAAAAGGCAAAAAAAAAAAAAAAAAGAAAATTGCAGATGCCTCCGTTGGGAGGAAATTAAATCTATGAAGCTAAGACTAAAAATTCTACAACTAGATGGTGTCCACTTTAGCATCACTAATCAATTAATTCTCATAATCCTGCTGAAACAGAGCTCTAGCTTTCTGAAGAGGACACATCAGCAGACATCTATAACCTTCAACTGCAGACTCCCAGTAGGTCTCCATCCCGGGCAGCTATGAAGCTGCTGCTGGTTCCTATCAACTGCCTAGGGGTGCCAGTGTCAGCAGGTTTCTATATAACCCAGGTTTAAGCAACCAAAATTTCTAGTGTTGATCAGGAGATAAAGAATTTTTTCTTGGTTCTCCTCTCCCCTCTCCCCTAGAAGTTCTGCAAGGTGGATAATCTCTCCAAACCATGATTACTTTGTTCAGCCAATAAGACCTAAAGGTGGCCTTGTGTGTGGTTAAAGAAAGTAAACTGCTTCTATGATGTGATTTATAAGACCCTCAGCAAAGGACCCTGGTATACCTTGCCCCCCCCCCCCCGCTCACTCCCCATTCAATTTTCTCCTATAAACTTGGCATGTCTAGAAGCCTTCCAGTTACTTTATTAAAAAGGATTTAAATTATTTGGGGGCACAGTCATCTTCCCTGGATGAAATTCAAACTTCTGCTCACTCTGGTTTTTTTGTTTTTATAATTCTGTGTTAGTGAACATCAGTCTCTACCATATTCGACTAAGCCATTGGTCTCACAACTGAGAACTATGTCACAAAGTGACCTAGCTTCATAGCAGGTAATCTTCAAATCTCTCCCTGACTACCTATTTTAAACCTAGTATTACCCTGCCATATCAGAAGCCAGCTCTGTGAATGCATGCATCCATTGTTACTCCATCCAAGGCATTACCAAGGGAAATTATAATAGTGGAGACATCACCTCCAGTTCATCCAGATGAAATTGAAACCAGCATGTGCAACTCTGATCTCTGTAATTATAATAGTTTACAACCTATGTTTTCATAAGAACTTTTTTACTCAAACAAAATTTCACCCAGAATGTCAGTATTGATTGATGTGTTCAATAACTATTCAGCACCTATTATGTGCCAAGCACTGAATATTTGCCTCAGAAAGTGGAAATGCTATCCATTCACCAAATATGTCCAGACCAAATTCTGGGATCCAGTACAAACTAACCTTCCAAGCCTTAGTCATCCTTTATCACCTTCCCCTGTTCTATATTCTGCAAATCATTGGTTACTCTCTGAACTATCATGCTATTTTACTTATTTACTTTTATAAATAAATACAGAGGGAGACCTGTCTCCCTCTCACTCTTCTGTAATGTAAACTCCTTTCATAGTTATGTCCCTTAAAATAGTGCTTGGCATATAGCTGGTAATGAATGGTTATTTGTTAAACAAACAATAGGAAACAAAACAAGGTCCTGCCTTCACAGAACTTTCATTTAGGCAAAAAAAAAAAAAATAATGAATAAATACAAATTGGGGTGGGTACCACAAAATAATAGATTTCTCTGTGGTCAGAGAAGGTGTCTCCATGCAGGTGACATGAAGGAAGTGAGCTGGAGGGAGTTAGCCATGTGGATAACTGAGGGAAGAGTGCCCAAGGCAGAGGGAAGAGGCAATGCAAAGGTTTTTAAAGGCCTTTTTGAAGCAAGTCTTGACCTTTCTGAAGCTAGAGTGGAATGGGCCAGAGGGGATAGTAATAAGAGATATGGTCAGGGAGATAATGGGTTACAGTGGTATGGCTGTTTCTTTGAACATAACTCCTAATAATTTAGATATCGAAGCTCATATTTTTCTGAGCAGTACACCTGGCAGGTATTTCAGGCTTCATGGAAGGGTTTTCACAAGTAGTCTAATTGGTTCCACTGAGAACCAATCATACTGGATGATTAAATTGTTCTGGTATATCTAATGAATATATATATATATATATATATATATATATATATATATGTATATATATGAAAGCCCAGGCCTGGGCATCTATCTGGAGAAAATCATAATTTGAAAGGATATATGCACCCCAATGTTCATTGCAGTGGTATTTGCAATAGCCAAGACATGGAAGCAACCTAAATGCCCATTAACAGAGAAATGGATAAAGAAGATGTGGTACATATATTCAGTGGAATATTACTCAGCCATAGAAAAGAATGGAATAATTCCATATGTAGCAACATGGATGGACCTAGAAATGATCATACTAAGTAAAGTTATACAGTAAAAGACAACCATCGTATGATAAAACTTATATGGCTAATCGAAAAAAAAGGATACAAATGAACTTGTGTGCAGAAGAGAAACAAACTCATAGACTTTGAAAAACTTATGCTTACCGAAGGGGACAAGTGGTGGGGGGGATGGACTGGAGGTTTGTGATTAGAATATGCATACTGAAGTAGATGAAATGACTGGCCAATGGGGACCTGCTGTATAGCACAATAATCTCTGATTATCTATGTGGGAAAAGATTCTGAGAGAGAACGGATGTGTGTATATATATAACTTTGTTGTACAGCAGAAATTATCACAACCTTGTAAACAGCTATACTTCAATGAAACTTAAAAAAATGAAAAGCTGTGAAGAACAACCAGATCTTAAATATACTGGACCTCTCAGAATTGATGATTTTTTTACTCAGTAAACAGTAAGTTATACTGATGGCACTTTGATCCAAGGTCAAAATGGGAGAGTTAGAGTATGATGTTTGAGTTCAAAGTAACTTAATTGCTTTTGGCAACTTGTAGGCAGACTGTGTGTATACCAGAAAAATGGTTTAATTTCAGTTTCTAGAAGCACTTTAAACTTTTTGGGAACATATTCTACTTCAAAAGGTAAACTTTTTTTTGTCTTTTTGCCTTTTTTTGTCTTTTTTGCCTTTTATGTAGAGCCGCACCCACAGCATATGGAGGTTCCCAGGCTAGGGGTCTAACAGGAGCTGTAGCTGCCGGCCTTTGCCACAGCCACAGCAACACAGGATCCGAGCCGTGTCTGCAACCTTCACCACAGCTCACGGCAACGCCGGATTCTTAACCCGCTGGGTGAGGCCAGGGATCGAACCTGCAACCTCATGGTTCTTAGTCGGATTCCTTAACCACTGAGCCACGAAGGGAACTCCTAAACTTCTTTTTGATATGTAAAATTTTCACATTTCAATAGAGTGGTAGGTATGCATAAATTATGCAGGTCATTGTAGAGTACAAATATAGGGAAAACCTTGGTACTTGGCTTCAAGGTTTTCATGGTTTAACTGATACAGAGGACAGACACATGAAAAAGGAAATACTGCAGGAATCATGTCATTTGCAAAAAAAAATGACTGTTTCCATAGTGCTGTGCCTGTCTTCCTTCTACTATGATTTTCTAACCTCTGAAACTCATCTCAGCAATCTTAGCCCCAATCGCTAGTTTAGAAACACTCCTATTCCTGATCTAGGGTAGTGTAAGGAGTAATTGGCTAAAGTAATGGGATTCAAGTTCAGTCCATCTGTGTTGCTGAATAGCTTTAACCTCATACCCTTATTCTCATAACTGGATCTGCCTTTTGCCTTGGCACTGACCAAGCTCTCCTTGCATCTTGATCATTTCTGTGCTCTGTCAGCCTCCTACCACATCTCCAGGGTTAGAGAGATTAACATCCTCCTTCAAATCAAAGCTGGGCCTGTGGTAATCTGTTTGAGGCTACCTGCCTGTTTTCCCACCTGTTGTCTGCTGTCAGAATACTCTGTGATAGCGGCCCAGTGCTGAGATGGATATTATCGTAATGGTAAAGTATGATTAGAGGATACTTTTTCTAATTCCCAAGAGACAGACCTGGGAAGGAGGGACACTTATCTCACTGTAGAGGTTTGAAATTTTTTTTTACCATGTACATATGGTATTTAAAAAATAATAAAAAGAAAATTGAAACAGCCACAACTTTGAAAACTGAAAACGTGGTATTTTTCCAGTTCACAGAAATAGCCGAATCTTATCTCAAATGAAGTACCTGAAGCTTAAGATCCTAAGAAAGCATTTCACACAATGGAAGCCAGGTAAGCTAACCCTTGATTAAAAGCTAAGGCCTTAAATTAAACCTCAATATTTAATTGGAGGCTGGACTCTAAAATCATTTATGGTTGCAGTGTGGTTTGTGAGCTAATATGAAAGCAAGAAACACAAGAGTGTGTAAGAGAAAGAAAATTTGCCTCAATGCCCTGATGGGATATGGGGGAAGGGAAAGACTTCCAGTCTTACTTTCCTAGATGCATAAAAACAGAGGGGCAGGTTGGTGCTTTCCCTTATCTTTCCAGTTTCTTGTAAGGCAAAAAGTCCCAACGAGCATATTTATATTTGTGTACTCTTTCAAACCTTTTTAAGACTCTATCCTCTTGTACTGTAGTCTAATCAAAAAGCACATTCCTCTTGTACTATAGTCTAATCAAAAAGCACATTCCTCCTCCTTGGAAATAGAATGAAATGCCTACATTCTAATCAGTTTTTAGAAGGAGTAGGGAAGGAAAGGGGACTTTCACTTTGGACAGATGAGTTCATGGTGAGGATGGGACTGGGGAATAGATTTTGGAGAGATGGTAATGTGAAGTGAGGGTGATTAGGTAAGTCAGGTGGCTTATGGAGAGTCTGGAAATCATGATGAAGAGATCAGACTTTTTTCTCAGTTTATTTAAGCATTCTCTAAAAAAATCCCTTGGTGACCACATGATGCCAGGCCTGGGTTGGAGGTAGGGTGACGGTGATGAACAATATAATCCTTTATGCTGAAGTAGCCTAGATTCTCTAAGGGGAAATAGATAAGTAAAGAAGCAATTAAAATAATGTATTCGTGCCATGTCTGGAGAAGATGGAACTATGCCAGGAAGACATATGACCTAATTCTGGGAGGATGGAGAAAACCTCCCTAGAGGAGGAGACATTTGGGAGTCTTGAGCTAAATCTGCAAAAAGCACTCAAGGCAAAAGGACCATCATGCAGATAGATCAGAAAGTGAGCATGACTTATTAGATGACTTATTAAATGGACTAGCAGGAGGCAAGACTGGAGGCAAGGAGACCAGTTTGGAGGATATTGAAATAATCCAGGCAGGAAATGATGACCACAATAGCAAAATTATGGGTTTTCAGAATTTGCTTGAATTATTTTGGTACATCTCCAGATTTCCATCTATATGTTTCTTGCTGCTGTACTGCGCCTTGGGAAGCTGCCCCATAGAGGCTTCATCAACTTTGCCCTCCACCTTCCAGGTAGATGTGGCCAGTGGGAGACACCAGTAGGTGATCAGAGGGAAGGAGAGGAGTGAGGTGAGATAACAGTTCCCCCAAAAGTCCGCCCAGTTTGGTCACTGCAGGTTGCTGGCATCCCTCTAGCAAAGCCTATAACTAGTGTCTGGCAGCCCTATCCATATAGCTTTCCTCTCAAGGTCTGCTAAACCACTCACTACTCTCTCCCATTCTGGCTTGTGTGTGGTGGCTTCCAAGGCACTACATTATTACCCTTATGTTTCCTTCAGGTCTAATCATATCTTTGTAAATATTCTCATTATTAAACTCCTCTCAAATTATGTAGCTTAATGTACCATCTGTTTTCGCTGGGGCTCTGACTGATGTACAAGAGGACAGTGAGAGTAGGTAGATGTGGGGCATTGTAAAATGGTACATTTGAAAGGAGCCTGTGTGAGATAGAGTGCAGGAGAGGGAGTAGTTGATAATAATTCCTACAGACACTACATTTGAGAGGGGTTTACTTCAGTTAATTAAAAGGAATAACTATAATAATAGCTAGTGTCTTACTAAACATCAGGTACAATGCCAGATATTTAAATATATTATCTTGTTTAATTCTTATAAAGTTCATGAAGTAGGTATTATTCAATTTTATGGATATAAAATTCATGTCTCACAGTGGCTACATAACCTGACATTAGTTACTCATCCATCAGGTGGCAGAGATAGAATTCAAAGTCATCTGGAATGATTCTATATTATATTTGTATGGAGCTCTAGGGGTATTTTCTGCATGCAGATACTCAGTTTCTGAGACTAAGTTTATACGTGACTATGAATGGCCTATGTTTAGAGGAATGGAGATTAAGTTTTGGGAAACCATTTTTAAAAATTAATTGTTTTAGGATTTTGATATTCTGGTGTGATTAGTGAAAAGCTACAAAAATTATTTGACATCATTTTCCAGGCTGATGTTTTTACAAAGAGCCTCAGTCTTTCTTTGCATTGATTGAACTAACCATTGTGACAACTTCCAATGGTCGCATTAGGTAGAGGATACTATTAAGTAAGATAGAGAAAAAAAACTTCAGGCAGGAGGAGAGAAGTCATTGACTTTGTATGGAGAGAAAAGTATACATGTACATTTCTTGGAAAAGAGTAACATTCCATGCTGCATTTGCCACCAGAGGGAGTCATATGAATACCATAACATACTGACAAAGGAAAAGGAAGAATCATTAAATATTTTCTCCCAGTTCTATTGATATTTGAACAGGCATTCAGAATTTGATAGAACTGGTGTATCTATGGGAAAGGATTGAAACATCTTACTGTAGGCTTGGAAACAGAAGAAATGTCTTGCCTAATCATGCAGTATGAAAGACATCAAAACAAACTGATAGACACATTCCAGATTTTTGCAACATGAACTTAATGTTAAACTAAAAAAATCAGGCTGTGATCTCATTTGCTCAAGAAATCATTCTCTGCTATTACCAAAACATTGTTCTAAAAATAACTCCTGGAATCAACAATCTAATCAATAATTTTCCTGAGGTTTCATTAAGCACATTAAATTTTATCATTATATTGCCTGTACCAGGATGATGGTGATTGCTATTGTTCATAAATAAAATAAAAGCTCATTGAAAAAAACTTAATAAGGAGAAAGATTCAGTATCCAAAACGATTTTATGTACCTATGCTTTCTGAAAACTAGGCCAAAATTTTCTCAGTTAGTTAATTAGGGGGGGAAATGGGTTGTTTGCTAACTGGTAGATTTGTAATTTTTGAACTGATCAGTCAACAGCATTTACTGAAACCTAATATATACACAAAACTTAATTTTATCCATTAAAATCAAGATCCATTGACAATAAAACTTAGAAAGTTGAGTTCTAAAGTGATGTTTAATGCTTTTAATAGATTAGTAATTCTCAAAGTGTCATCTCTGCCAGCCCCAACACTATTGCTTGGGAGCTAGTGCAAAATACAGATTCTTCTGTCTCAGTCCATATCTATTACTGATAAAGAAATTTTAGGCATGGGGGCCCAGCAATCCGTGTTTTGACAAGCCCTTTAGATGATTCTGATACACGCTTAAAATTTGAGAGCCATTGACAGAGATCTAATATATGGTCTCTGGGAACTAAGTTCAACAACTTATGCAAATTGGAATTTAAACTTTCTGTGTTTTGTAATTGTTATTTTCTTAGAGGTAAACTAAATTTTAAAATAAAAATTAAATGGATGATCATGGAAAAAAATTTCAACTTTTTTTGTAATACTAAATAGTCATAGATTAAAGTAATTGAATTTAGAAATAATAAACAGTTGTGTTAGAAGAGAAGCAAGAGTAAAGAGTACATACCTTCTGTTAAATGACAAGGGAATTTGTTTTTTTCCTGTGTCTCCACAACATTTGCCTAAAGATCAGAAATTATTGACTTTTTCTTTTATAATTTTGAGATTATGGTTGCTTAGGGATTTAGAAGATGCTCTAAAAATGCCTGCTTTACAAGGGCAAAGTAAGATTTGCCCGGAAGACTAGAAATGAGGTTAATATTATAAGATGATTTTAATTTTGTATTTTATGTACTTTCATATTGTCTGAATTTTTACAAGATGCCTGAATTACTTTATAATAGAAAATACATTTCTATTAGATAAAAACATATTTCAAATTATTTTTTAAAGTACAGTTACAAATAAGTAACTGTAACATGACAAAAGAAATCTAGTTTTTACTTTTGTTTACCTAGTAATTACTGAATTGCTGATATGCTTAGCTGTGTATTATATTGGCTATTTCAGATTTGGTCAAGCACAATATAATCAATTAGATTACAGGCATACCTTGGAGATATTGTTGGTTTGGTTCCAGACCTTTGCAATAAAGCAAATACTGCAATAAAGTAAGTCACATAAATTTTTTTGTTTCCTAGTACATGTAAAAGTTATGTTTACAGTACACTGTAGTCTGTTGTGTGCAATAGCATGATGTCTATAACAACAATTTTGATTTTAACAAAAATTAACAGATAATTCTATTTGATAACATTTTACCCATAGTAGAACTTCTTTCAAAATTGGAGCCAATATTCTCAAGCCCTGCCACTGCTTTTCAACTAATTTTTATGTAATATTCTAAATCATTTGTTGTCATTTCAACAATCTTCACCAGGAGAATATTCCATCTCAAGATATGTTTCTTAGCTCTTCTGTAAGGAGTATGTTCAGCCATCAAAGTTTTATCTTGATATTGCAGCAATTCGCTCACGTCTTCTAGCTCCACTTTAATTTTAGTTCTCTTGCTATATATACCACATCTTCAGTTACTTTCCCCACAGAAGTGTTGAACCCCTCCAAGTCATCCATGAGGGTTGGAATCAGCTTCTTCCAAACTGCTATGAATGTTGATCTTTTGACCTTTTCCCATAAATCAGTAATGTTCTTAATAACATCTAGAATAGTGATCCTTTCCAGAAGATTTTCAATTTACTTTGCCTGGGTCCATCAGAGGAGTTACTATCTATGTCAGAATTTTATAAATAATATTTCTTAAATAATAATACTTGAAAGTCAAAATTACTCCTTGATTCATGGTCTTCAGAATGAATGTTTTGTTAGCAGGCAAGAAAACAACATTAATCTTAGGGTCCATCTCCATCAGACTTCTTGGAGGACCAGGTGCATTGTCAATGAGCCACGATTTTTTTTTTCTGCGCTGTAGGTCACAACAGTGGCCTTAAAGTATTCAAAAAATCATGTTATAAATAGATGTGTGGTCATTCAAGCTTTGTCATTCAACTTATAGAGTAGATTTAGCATAATTCTTAAGGGCTTTATGGGTTTTGGAGTGGTAAATGAGCACTGGCTTCAACTTAAAATCACTAGCTGCATTAGCTCCCAACAAGACAGTTGGCCTGACCTTTGAAGATTTGAAGGCAGGCATTGATTCTTCCTCTCTAGCTGTGGAAGTCCAAGGCATCTTCTTCCAATAGCAGGCTCTTTTGTTTACATGCAAGTCATCTTCATAAATTATCTAGATCTTCTGGATAACTTGCTGCAGCTTCTATATTAGCACATGCTGTTTTCCCTTGCACTGTTATGTTATGAACATGGCATCTTTCCTTAAATCTCATGAATCTCTGCCAGCTTCAAACTTTTTTTCCTGCAGCATCTTCACTTATCTCTGCCTTCATAAAATGGAATAGAGATAGGGCTTTTCTTCGGAATAGGCTTTGACTTAAGGAAGTATTATGGCTGACTTGTTTTTATATCCAGAATTCGAAAACTTCCTCCGTATCAACAATAAGACTATTTCATTTCCTTACCACTGGGGAATAATACTTGAAAGTCAGAATTACTCCTTGATTCATGGTCTGGGGAAGTAGTCCTTCCTTCCTTTCTTCCTTCCTTCCTTCCTTCCTTCCCTCCTTCCCTCCTTCCCTCCTTCCCTCCTTCCCTCCTTCCTTTCTTTTTCTTTCCTTCTGGCTGTAGCTGTGGCATATGGAAATTCCCAGGCTAGTGGTTGAATCAGATTCACAGCTGCTGGCCTACACCACAGCCACAGCAACACATGATCCTTAACCCAATGAGTGAGGCCAGGGATTGAACCCACATCCTCATGAATACTAGTCAGGTTTGTAACCCGTTGAGCCACAACAGGAACTCCGTGGAGTAGTACTTTTAATTTCTTTCAAGAACTTTTCCTTTGCATTCACAGCTTAGCTAATTGGAGCAAGAGGTCTAGATTTCAGCCTATATCAGCTTTCAATATGCCTTCCTCACTAAGCCTAATCATTCTTAGCTTTTGATTTAAAGTGAGAGACATGCTACTCTTCCTTTCACTGGAATACTTAGAGGCCACTGTAGGGTTATTAATGGCCTAATTATTGTTGAGTCTCAGGGACTAGGTAGAGAGATGAGGGAACAGCTGGTCAGTGAATCAATTAGAGCACACACAACATTTATTGAGTTTATGTCTTATATGGAACCCAAAGAAATTATAATAGTAGCATCAAAAATCATTGATCACAGATCACCATAACAAATATAATAATAATGAGGATGTCCCTTGTGGTTAGTGTGTTAAGGATATGGCATTGTCACTGTAGTGGCTTGGGTCACTGCTGTGGCACAGATTTGATCCCTGACCTGGGAACTTCCACGTGCTGCAAGCACTGTCAACAATAATGATGATGATGATGATGATGATGATGATGATGATGATGATGATGATGAAAAAGTTTGAAATATTGTGAGAATTTCCAGTATGTGAATCATAGACACAAATCTGGTGAATGTGCTGTAAAAACGGCTCCTATAAACTTGCTTAATGTAGAGTTGCCGCAAACCTTCAGGTTGTAAAAAACCACTGTCTTTAAAGTGCAAAAGAGTGAAGTTGCGGTAAAATAAGTTATGCTTGTATAAGTGGTTGACCCAATTAGTTCTTTCTGATTGGCCTACATGCATGTAAAGATTAGCTAGGATTATTTTGTTACAATATATTACATATAGGGTATGAAATAATAAGCACACCAAGAAAATACAGCTATGAAATTTTGTTGATGCTCATCAAATTAGATTGGATATGAAATATCCTACTATACTTCTTATTGTCTGCCTTTCCTTATATACAAAGGATAATGTTGAGAGGAATTCTTTCTCATTTTTGTAAGGGAAAGTAAGGCTATATACAGATTTGCTAAAGATGGAATGGATAAATGGAGGGCTAAACTTTAGACTTTCTTCCTGTTCTTGAAATGGACAGTTCACATAATAGGAAAGAAAGTAATGGGCTGACAATCACCCAACTGTAGTAAAACTGCTGTAATCTTAGAACCTGAAGAATGAGTTTACAATAAACTTTTCACAATTTCTTGTATTATGGCTCAAAATTGGAAGCTGCTGAGTAGTCTTTCAAGATTATCTTCATGATTATGGATGGTCCCTGCTTGGAGTTGTATGAAATACATAATGTTAGGGAAGCATAGATTCCCCAAAAGAAGTCATGAACTTACCCTGTGAAATGTAACCTAAATATTGTTCTGGGTGTTCTGTCGTTGTAAGGAAGTTTTAAAATAGCACTCATTGGAAATTCAGGATTTTATTCAACTGCATACAAAAGAAAGAATTGCAATACAGACTTTTTCTAAATGACTATTCTAAATGACATTTAAATTATCATTATTTATATAAGCTATGTTTTTTTTTCTATGTGTCTTAAAAACTTTATATCTATCCTTAAAGCATTCAAGAAAAAGAATTACTTTCAAAAGTCCTTGGCAATTTTCTAAAGGAGGCAGTATATCCTGGTGATGAAGAACATGGACTTTTGAGTCAGGTTTGATTTGAAATCTTTACCATATATATAAGCTGTGTAGCAATGAATAAGTACATTTAATTTCCTTTTTATTTTACCCCCATTGCTTTATCCATAAAATGGAAATAATGATAGTTCATTCCTCATGTGGGGATTATTTGTCATGATGCAGGAAAATTATAGCCATTTAAAAACTAAATGTGGTGAGATTTCTTTTGTTATTGCCCAAAACATAAAGAAATAGCTGAAGTTAAGTTTATGATTTAGGAATATGTAATTATGCCTGAGAGCATGCTTCTTGAAACTTGGACACATATGACTTTTATTAATCTTTGATCTTATTTACTGTATCACTTAGTGGAAGGTGTGTTCTAATCCTGTGACCAGAAAATTATTTCAAATGAGGAGGTTATTACCAATTGACTACAACTGTTCAGCCTTTTGAAAATCCCAAGAATACTCTCATATCTATCATTATAACTTAAAATTAAAAATTCATGAATTGGTAATAGAAAGATCAGGAAATGGAGAGGGTATCTTGTTTTTTTTCAATGTTTACGTTGGTTGTAATTTGACATATTCTTTATATTTTAATTTAATTTGTAGCTGCTAAGTGAATATTGTTGAAGTTAATATTGACATAAACCTTGTTTTGTCTTTGGAAGTAAGAAATGTTTGAGGAAGATATAGATATTTGGTAAAAACCATGGGGCGCTCAGCTATCACTGGGAGTGATTAAAGGGCTGTAGGTGTCAGGGAATCACCTGAACCAGCTCACTTAAGAACACTATCAAGTAGTTTGTGAGCAGCACTGTGAGGTGGCCTTTTCCTTCCCTGAATAAGAAAATGAATTAAGAAGCTGAGAATAGAGAGATTATCCCTCACATAATTTTAAAGGCAGTGAGCTTTTGATTCCTAAAGTTTTTTTCAATATAAAAATCCTTATAAAAACGGGAAAGGTAGATACATTATGATATGGATATCTTCTTAATTCTCTATCTCTATTTTAAATAGCATTTATCTTTCCATAAGATTCTGTTTTTGCTGTGCTGTGAAAATCAGCTCATATTCACACAGCATAAAAAGATGACTATTCAAGGAAAAAGGTAGAAATCCTTAAGATGATTTCTTTTGAACAGATCATGTTGCAAGGTGAGAATGAGGCTAATGTGTGAAACATTTTTTGCTGTAAACATCTTTCACAATATTTGAAAAACAGTTTATCCCAAAGTTTAGAATTGCTCTTATTTCCAATTTGGTTTATACTATGTTTTTGCTTAATTATTAGGGGAAAAAAATGAATACAAATAAGATAGCGGTTAATGATTTATGAAAGCCCTGGTATCAAAAGCTGGGGCTACTGTCCCACTGCCCGCAAGATTCACATGTGATGAATTAGTATGTTACTGAGGTTATACACTGAAATTGTGAGTCATTGAATTTTCTACCTTTCTCCTGTGGATTTAGGCTTTCATTTTCAAGACCAACATTCAAACTAGGTGTTCGGTCTAAAATCATGGATTGGAGTGACCTAACCTGCCCTGAATTTCTTTGGAGCCACGCTCCAACCATTGAGGGAAGTTGCTCATTTTTTAAGACAAAAAATCCACAGTTTTTAATGAAATAGTTAAATGCCTCACCCAAAATAGAGGTAGGTGGAAAAAAGTATATGAAAAGCCTCCAACATCACTGGTCATTAAAGAAATGTACATTAAACCACAATAACTTTCTCATTTCTTTAAATGTTATTTGGTGTTCATTTATCTGCTCATTCACCAAACATTTATTAAATCCTTACATCTTTGGTTTTCCCATTTCTTTTAAAAATGATTTTGTTTTCTTAATTTATATAATTTCTCAGCAGTAGATTCAAGTTGTTTTAGTGTAGTATATTGTTTGTTCGTAGATGAAAGCCATGAGTTCTCCCTTTAATACTATTATTGGAAATAATAATACTATTATTATTTTTAATAATACAACTTTCAACTGGTACAGTGATTTCTTTTAAGTTTTATTGACCTATAACTTATTTACAATGTTGCGATAATTTCTGCTGTGAACAAAGTAATTCAGTTATACATATACACATATCCATTCTTTTTCAGATTCTTTTCCCATATAGATTATCACAGAATACTGAGTAGAGTTCCTGTGCTATATAGCAGGTCCCTGTTGACTCTCCATTCTATATACAATAGTGTGCATATGCCCATCCCAAACCTCTAATCCATCCCTCCCTTCCTTCATTTCCCCTTTGGTAACCATAAGTTTGTTTTCAAAGTCTGTGAGTCTCTTTCATAAATAAGTTCATTTGTATAATTTTTCTTAGATTCCACTTATAAGTGATAGCATATGATATTTGTCTTCTCTATCTGACTTCACTTATTGTGAAAATCTATAGGCCCATCTATGTTGCTGCAAATGGCATTATTTCATTCTTTTTTATGGCTAATATTCCATCGTGTGTATGTGCCAGTCTTCTCAATCCAGTCATCTGTTCTTGGACATTTCAGTTGCTTTCATGTCTTTGCTATTGTAAATAGTGCTGTAGTGAGCAAAGGGGTGCATATAACTTTTTGAATTGTAGTTTTGTTGGTATATATGTCAGGAGTACGATAGCTGGATATGGTAGTTCTATATTTAGTTTTCTGAGGAACCTCCATAATGTTGTCCATAGAGGTTGTACTAATTTACATACCTACCAACAATGTAAGAGAGTTCTATTTTCTCTGCACTCTCTCCAGCATGTATTGTTTGTAGATATTTTGATGGTGGACATTCTCACTGGTATGCGGTGATACCTCATTAGTATAGTGACTTTGCTTCTTCTACTGTTTCAAACGGTTTTTCACCAGCTCTAGTTTTTATCGTTGTCTAGAATAAATTATTGGAGTTTTTCTTGTATATTCTGGCTAACATAATTATTAACTCACATTTGGAAACAATTTTACACATATAAACACAATATGCTATTATTCTTCTTGTATATCAATTGCTAATCTTGTGATTTGGTAGATATATAAATTTATACTGAATTAGAGATTATTTTATATAATCCAGGAAGACCTTTTTTTTTTTGTTTTTAGCCTGATGCTAAAGACCATGAATAAATTCGATCATCTTAAAAACTGTACCTGAAATATTTCAAATTTTATGATACCTTTTATGTCAATTCTTCTAACTCTAAAGAAATTTAAAATTAACATTACAACCAGTTATATATTAGTAAATGTTTAATAACCAACTCTCTGAAAAAAGCCTCATTGATTTCCATGGTGTAAATACTTCTACTAAGACTGATTTCAGCTACCAACCTGATGTCACTGAATGCTGAGTAGGAAGATATGTATGTAATTGGTTCTCTCAAACAAGTGTGAGCCAGCTGCAGCCAACCACTGATTATAATTCTATTTTTATAAATAGCCTTTTGACCTAGTAAAACCTGAATTTATAAGATTATTTTAAATGCAGTTTTAAAAAATCCTAATAGATTTTGTTATATGCTAAATTACTATGTGTTTTGTATGTGTTTCCTCTTTTGTTGTTCATTTTTGAGAGGAGTGAAGAAAGATAATGATCTGAGTACTTCTACATAGATGATCACTGCAGGAAATTCTGTGTTACAACAAATCCCAGGTATCAGAAATGGAGCCAGGTAGTTAGAGACATAAATTACCCCAAATCCTTTTTCATCTGAAGAGAAATCCCTTTAAGTTAACACTGACTTTTATTGCTGTTTCTAATATTTGCTGTCTATAACAATGATGAGAAAGTATCCCTCTACATGTATTTAGTTATTTTGAAAACATACAGTTTTATTTTCTTCATAGAAAAGGTCTAGAGTAGTGCTCCCCAAACTATAGTTCACAAGCCATTGTGGATCTAAGACTTTGTGTAACTTCTATGATAAGAAAAGTATAGAAGCTGAAGTAAATATTTGGAAGCCTCTATAGTATTTGACATTGCTGCAACATCCAAGTTCATGATCAGTGGACTCATAAGACAGGACTATAGTCATTGAATTGGGAATAAGCAGTTTGTGCTTTTATAGAGTAACTTGTTTTATCTGGCTATGATGAAGGATTGAAGATTAAGTTTGAAAATATTATGACTCATTTTGTATAAAAATTAAAAACAAATATCTTAATCTCGCCAAAATTGCTTTAAAATCGTTTTCATTCTTATCAATATTCTTCTGCAAGACTGGTTTCTCTATTCTGAGTGTTATTAAAACAAAACAAGTTAGAAATATGTTGTTATCCATCCAAACTTGATTAGATAATTTGGCAAGCAAGAGACAATCTCATTTATTGCACTAAAAACTTTAAATCTTGGTATCTGAAGTATGAGAATAGGCGCTTAATATGGGAAATAGCTATTTCCTCACACACTCTTTAGTTACTATTGCGGAATGACAAAAATTTGCAATCTAATATATGGACTCTAATATATGGAACAAATGATACTTTCCACAGAAAAGAAAATCATGGACGTGGAGAACAGTCTTGCGGTTGCCAAGGAGGAGGGGGAGGCAGTGGAAGGGATTGGGAATTTGGGGTTAATAGTTGTAAACTCTTGCCTTTGGAGTGGAAAAGCAAGGCGATCCTGCTGTAAGGCACTGGGAACTATGTCTAGTCACTTATGATGGAGCATGATAATGTGAGAAAAAAGAATGTATACATGTATGTCTAACTGGGTCACCTTGCTGTACAGTAGAAAATTGACAGAACACTGTAAACCAGGAATAATGGAAAAAATAAAAATCATTGTAAATGAAAAAGGTAATTAATGCTATAAAAATAAAATTCAACACACAAGATTTATAGTCACTTCTTCCTAACCCACATACCAGTCCTTATTTGAGTTTATTGGTTTGGGGGAGAAGTCCTTTTCTGTTATATTTTAACTTCGTGAAGCAAGAAAATGGTGAGACTCAAAGGAGCTTGCAAATGAGATGCCCTGAATCAGATTTTTTTGGAGGGAAAAATGACCTTTCAAAATTTCTAACGTTCCAAATTTCTTATTACTAAGCATGCTGTGTAAATTTGTTTCATCCATTGAGAAAAAACTAAAATGTCTATGAATGAACTTCTGTTGATAATTACACTTTGCTCTTTTAAAAAAAATACTAAGTAAAGGATGTGCTAATTTTTTTCTGATAAACTTCCCCAAACTTTTCACCCTTATACTAGTTATAAGGAGGAAAAATACATATGCTGGGGATGTTTTTGTAACGTTCTGGTCACTGTTTTAACTGAGGCTGGAGCTAGTTCATGGCATGTATCATCGACTAAACCTATCTATAGTTCCATATAAAGCAAATAGCTGTGGAACCAGATACTATGTGCCAGATATGGTACTAGGCACTGGCAATACAAATATAAATAAGACATAATCTCTTTCCACAGAAAGGAAGATTTAGTGAGTAAGACAGACTTTAACAGAGAAGTTACAATATGATGTAATAAAGAATGTAGCAGAAATATAAATAAACGGTTAAGTACTCAATAGCGGCCATCCCTGTAGATGTGAGTTTGCCAGGGCAAAGGGGTAATAAGAATTCTGAAGGTGGAGGAATAGTATGTGCAGATATTTCTGTTGCTATGTATGAAGAGAATGAAAGGCTTGGCTGGAAATGGGGCAGCAGTGGTTCACTGGACCAAATTACACAGATCTTTGTCTCCAGTGCTAAGTGTACAGATGTCCAAATCAGCTCTAAGGCAAGTGGAGAAGCAAAATTTTAACCAGAGGTATTGCATCATCAGATTTTATAAAGAAAAATTTGATAAAATTCTGGAAGCCCAGAGTGGAGAACAGCATCAAATCTCTTACTTTTACAGTCTCCAGCTCTTAATAGTTCTAAAATTCTCTTCTGTACTTTTAGTGAAATGTTATTGCTGTAGTCATTGAAGAAACAAACTACCTCTCTCTTCCTCACCCTTTTAGAGTGAAAATAAGTGTTGTTTTAAAGGGGAAAATATATTAACTTATAGCTGGAAGAGACCTGAGAAGCCCTCTGGTTTATCTTCTGCATTTCCACATGAGGAAACAGAGTCAACCGGTATAGTTGGCTGAGAAGCCAGGGCTGTAACCAAATCTGCAGTGCTTTCTGCTGCACCAGAATGGTAGTTTGCTCTGGTTTGGGAGAGCTGATCAAATTGGGGATGCTGCTCAGCTCACCTGCATTATGAGTACAACAGAAGATTTCATTAGGACAAATGGATAGTTAAACGAATTCTGATATTCCTGGAGGGAAATAATAAAGGTTTATTTGATTTGGACTTGATTTATTTTCTCTATACCATCTTTAGCGTGAAAGTGATTTGTTTGACAATGGTTTCATGTTGTAAAAGCCAACTTTACATACAGATAGCAGCAACAGCAGCTTGGAAACATATTGTATATTAGTAGAGCATAGAGTTGCAGCTAGTAGTCTTCTAGTTTATGTGAATGTGAAAATCATTCTTTTCTATGTTTTCTTTACAGACTAAGCCTATTGTAAAATACCCAGTCCTAAGTTACTCCTTCAGAATCTTTTAATGTATTATAAAGATTTTGAATACAGACATACCTCAGAAATACTGCAGCTTCAGACTACTGCAATATCACAATAAAGGGATTCACATGAAAATTTTGGTTTGTCAGTACATATTAAAGCTATGTTTATACTATACTGCAGTCTATTACATGTGCAATCGCATTATGTCCAACAAATGAACATCCCTTAATTAAGCAATACTTTATTGCTAAAAAATTCTAACAATCATTTGAGCCTTCAGTAAGTGGTAACTTTTTGCTGATGGAGGGTTCTGTCTCAATGTTGACAGCTGCTGACTGATAGGGTGGTTGTGGCTGAAGGTTGGGGTGGCTGCGGCACTTTCTTAAATAAGACAGAAATGAAGTTTGTCTCATCGATTGACTCTTCCTTTCACTTCAACACTTAAGAGTCCATTTTAGGGTTATTAATTGGTCTAATATCAATATTGTAGTGTTCCAGAGGATAAGGAGGCCTGAAGAGAATGAGAGAGATGGAATCAGCCTGTCAGTGAAGCAGTCAGAGCACATGCAACATTTCATCAAGTTCACTGTCTTATGTGGGTGTGGCTTATTGTGCCCCAAAACAATTACAGTAGTAACAGCAAAAGTCACTAATCATAACACCAAAACAAATATAATAATAATGAAAACATTTGAAATATTCTGAGAATTACCAAAATATGACACAGATACATGAAATAAGCAAATGCTGTGGAAAAAATGGCACCAATAGATTGCCCCAGGGTTACCACAAATTTCACTTTGTAAAACATGCACTATCTATGAAGTGCAATAAAATGAGATATATCCATAATTACACTGAGTAGAAAAATAATGTGACAAAAATTTAATGTACATTAGTTAACAGATTTGGCTAATCTCCAAGGTGTCTCTTCCCAACACAAAAATTTAGCATTTTACCATAAAATCTGTTTTTAAAGTTATCTAGTTTAACAATCTATTAAAGTTTGTCCTTTTTTTTTTTTTTGTCTTTTTGCCTTATCTAGGGCTGCACCTGCGGCATATGGAGGTTCCCAGGCTAGGGGTCTAACAGGAGCTGTAGCTGCCGGCCTTCGCCACAGCCACAGCAATGCGGGATCCGAGCCGCATCTGCAACCTACACCACAGCTCATGGCAACGCCAGATCCTTAACCCACTGAGCAAGGCCAGGGATCGAACCCACAACCTCATGGTTCTTAGTCGGATTCGTTAACCACTGAGCCACGACGGGAACTCCTAAAGTTTGTCCTTTTAATACTATGTGATTTGAGCTTTATAGATCTGCTACATGAGAAAGCAGCTAGGGAATTCATATTGTTTTAGCTAAGGAATGGTCTCCAGAGGAAGAAATGATCTCAAACAAGGATATATTTCCAGTATAAATAGAATCCCCAACATAAAAATTTGCAAATAATTTTGGACACAATTAAGTTCCTTTGGCTCTTTGATGCAGACATATATTGTAGGGTCATTTTAAATATGGAAAAGAGTTTATTAAAATGAGTCTATTACTAAAAGATATGTAATCGCTTAGGACTCTCTCATAGAAAACAGTGAGTAGATCTGCTGAAAAGAAATTATACTGGTCTTAGCGTGGGAACTTTATTTCTTTTTAAAAATTTTTTAAAAAATTTTCCATTATAGCTGGTTTACAGATTTCTGTCAATTTTCCAACTGCACAGCATGGTGACCTGGTTACACATACATATATAGATTCGTCACAAGTGATTAGACATAGTTCCCGGTGCTATACAGCAGGATCTCCTTGCTTTTCCATCCCAAAGGCAATAGTCTACAGCTGTTAACCCCAGACTCCCATGCCATCTTGGCAACCACAAGTCTGTTCTCCAAGTCTTTGATTTTCTTTTCTGTAGAAAGGTCCATTTGTGCAGTATTTTAGATTCCAGATATAAGTGATATCAGATGGTATTTGTCTTTCTCCTTCTGACTTACTTCGCGCGGTATGAGGGTCTCTAATTCCATCCATGTTGCTGCAAATGGCGTTATTTTATTTTTTTATGGCTGAATAATATTCCATCATGTATATATAACACATCTTCCTAATCCAATCATCTGTCGATGGACATTTGGGTTTTTTCCGTGTCTTGGCTGTTGTGAATAGTGCTGCAATGAACATGGGTGTGTAAGTGTCTTTTCCAAGGAAAGTTTTGTCCAGATATATACCCAAGAGTGGGTTGTGTGGTAGTTCTATGTATAGTTTTCTAGGGTTTTCCATACTGTTTTCCATAGTGGTTGTACCAGCTTACATTCCCACCAAGAGTGCAGGAGGATTCCATTTTCTCCACACCCCCTCCAGCATTTGTTGCTTGTGGACTTTTTTTTTTTT
>PVHT020000105.1:4466484-4521116 GCA_004024745.2 Catagonus wagneri | reverse complement strand
AAAATAAAAATAGTTATTTGGCCATTGTTTTATAGATTTGGTAGTTTATAGCATATATACATGTGCATCCAGTTGAATAATAATTTACGGTTTTGTTTTTGAAGGTTTATTTAATTTCTAACAGACTCATTTAACATGAAATTAGATTTCAAAATTTTTTATTCTTTATTTTTTTTTTTTGCTTTTTAGGGCCTCATGTGCAGCATATGACAGTTCCTGGGCTAGGGTTTGAATCACAGCTGCAGCTGCCAGCTGACACCACAGTCAGAGCAAAGCAGGATCCAAGCCACATCTGCAACCTACACCATAACTCACAACAATGCTGAATACTTAACTTACTGAGTGAGGCCATGTATTGAGCCCACATCCTCATGGATACTAGTTGGGTTTGTTACCACTGAGCCACAATGGGAACTCTTATCAAATTATTATTTTAAAATAAACTCTAAGCACTGGTAGGATTGTTTTATTTTCCTCCCAAATTTAAATTGCCTTTTCTTAATCTGTTTGGAAGAGCACAGGACAAAATTAGTTATATGGAATTTGTGATTTGTTTCTTGGAAATAAATGTCCCTAACAAGTTACAGCAAAATCTGATTTCATTCATGCTATGTCTGTGAACAGAAAGTATAAAATTTGTTTTAGATAAGATTCAGTGAATTTAATACCCACAATGATGCAAGGTTGGCAACCTTTGAATGATACCAGATGGACACGGAGATTCTATTTTATTTTTTGTAATGAACAGAATAGAGAAGCAGGTGCTGCGGGACTACTCTCAGGGTTCCGTGGGGGGAATTTGGCTTCTATTTCCACTGAAGCATCATTTCTTGTTTTGAAATAGCTAAGGACTAAGTATTAAAGGAAGGGGCTGAGTGGTCACCAGTTGGGAATTCCTATGAAATGAAATACTACCCATAACTACTACTGTGGTGTAGCTAGGCTCACAATCAGGATTTCAATATTTGAAGACAACATTTTAGAGCTATTAGAATCAATTAGGTTTTCACTACTGTTTCTCATAAATGAAAGGGCTTAGGATATTTTTGCAGATGAGACAAAAGAAGGAAGGAGATATGCCCAAAATTACATAGCTAGTTACTGGTAGTTGGGTATACCCAACTCCAGATTCCTAACTTTGAATCTATCACTCTTACTATCACACTATATTGCCAAACACTTAACAAGGAGAAGACTTCCCCCCCTACACTATGAATGTGTGAAACAAACAGACAAACAAAGGAATTAGCTGTTTGTTAGAAATTTTGCCTTGAGACAGCTTTTCCTTATTCAGTAGATTCTCTCCAGAGTTTCCACACAGACTTTCTTCTTTAGCAGTTAGCACATTAGGAAAAATATTTGCAGCTTAATTTAAATCTTCTAATTAACAGTCATTATTATTTTTAATATAATCCAATTGTACTACAAACATTGGAGAAAACAATTAAGGCAAGCTGAGAGAGAGGGGGAAAAAAACCTTTCACAATCAACACATTGTTGATCTCTTCTAGATCATTTAATATGTGGGTATTTTCCTGGAGTTACATAAAAGATCATTCCCCAGTCTCTTCATCTGTGTTGTATGGTATGTGACTGTGTTCAAATATCCTAAAATAAATACTCCATATTAAATGGTTATAGCAGTGAAAATTCTGTCCTATCACAACATTGTAGGATGACCAAAGTATAGGATATAAAGTGTACAGAAACAGAAACATATATAAATATGGAAATGTGTCTTGGTCTATAGTTAGAGGTATTGCTAACCACACTCTAAGTGATTAAGATGATTTTTCTACAATCTTCCTTTTCCTTTTATTGTTTCTATCAGCTGCCATTCATTCTTGGCTGGGCGTCTAACCTACCTGGTTCTCTACTCTGCATTCTTGGAACCATTGCTCCTCTGGGCAGGTTCTATCTAGATTGCCTGGCACTCCCTCTCCCTTCTCTTCATAGACCTCTGCTCACAAAACAACCACCCCTCACCCCAACTAGATCTACCTCTACTGAGATCAGTCATAGCCAGTGCTTGCTTCAGGAAGGATCCAACCCTTCTTTACTAGCTCAGTACTGAGAGACTTTCTCTCAACATACCCTTTTAATCATGTGGCCCTAACCCAGGACTCTTTCTTGGTAAAGATTTATTTTTCATAGCCAGTATAATAATGCAGAGATTAAGCATTTGAGCTTTGGAGAGAGTCAGACATCAGTTTAAAACTTGACTCTAGGAGTTCCCTTTGTGGCTCAGTGGTTAACCTATCCGACTAGGAACCATGAAGTTGTGGGTTCGATCCCTGGCCTCGCTCAGTGGGTTAAGGATCCCGTGTTGCCGTGAGCTGTGGTGTAGGCTGCAGATGTGGCTCAGATCTGGCGTTGCTGTGGCTCTGCCGTAGGCTGGTGGCTACAGCTCCTGTTAGACCCCTAGTCTGGGAACCTCCATATGCCATGGGTGCGGCCCTAGAAAAGGCAAAAAGACAAAAAAAAAAAAAAAACAAACTTGACTCTAGCTCTTGTTACTTGTTTGACATTAAGCAAAATATTTTTCCTTTTGACATTTTAGTTCCTACCAATTAGAGTTATAGGAGGGCTTAAATGAGAGAACTAATGCAATTAATCTGGCAGAGAGGAGTAAGCAACAGTATATGGTGTTTTTAAATGATGTGAGGCAGGAGAGCATGGAAAGTGAGAGACTGGCCTTGGGAGGCAGACAAACATGTATTTAAATCTTGATGCCACTCATCACTAGCAAGTTATTTTTTTTCTCAGATCTTCAGTGTTCTCATTTGCAAAATTAAATGAATAATAGTGTCTACTTTGCAGAAAATTTAGTGAGATAATAGCTCTAAATTTCTTGGCTTTCTATGGTATATCTGGAGAGAGAATGCAAGAAATTGAGTTCACGCTGTACTACATTGCCTTCCTCTGACTTCTCTGGGTTACTCTCCTGCTGCCCTCCTGGAAGCTAAGCACATCACCCAGAGAACCAAAGGAAGTTTGCATTTATCCATCCATCCATTTATTTATTCATACAACATGTATCTATTATTAGCTCTTGCTGTCCTTTTTTGACCTCTGCATTGAACTTCCTCCCATAACTGACAGCTAGGTCTGTCCCCAGAGTCTTTCACCTCTCATTTAATTCCAAGTCCACAGCAACTTCAGTCTCCCCTGTCCTGCTGTGGGTACTAGAGCCATATCCCATGGCCACTGAGCTTGTCGTTTCCACTTGTGGCTAATTGACTCTACTTTTAATCCAGAACTTTTTGCTTTTAAACTAATACTCAAGCCTTCCTCCTCCTGTAACTTATTTCTCCCCTATTTTCTTCTTTCAGGTCCAGGTTCTTGAGTTATTTAACATGACAATGAGCTAATTTGGTAAACCATTCTGAGCTTAACAATTAGAGGATATTATGAATCCAATCAATATATTCCAAGGGCCTACCACGTCCTAGGCATTATAGTAGCTTCAGTGGTGAATTAGATGGATGTAATATTTGTCTCCACAGATCTTAGTCAAGAGGGGAAGATGGGGAAGTAAATACACAATTAAAACAGTGTGCACTGAAGATTTCTGTGGCTGGGGAACCACTTAGGATATGCACCTAATCCAGAATTGAGGGATCAGGGATGGCTTCCTGGAAGAAGATATATCTTAACCAAGAGAAATGGATGGTTGGAAGTCAGTGTTTCAGGCTAAGGCAAGTACAACAGTTCAGAGAAAAGAGAGGGCATGCCTTGTTCATGACAACAGGAAATATTCGGCATGGCATGCAAACATGGATTGAAAATAGATTAGGAGTTCCCACTGTGGCACAAAGAAATCAGAGGCACCTTTGGAACCCTGGGATACAGATTCAATCCCCAGCCCAGCACAGCGGATACTGTGTGTTAACGATACTACATTGCCTGGAGTAGGTCGCAACAGCAGCTTGGATCTGAACTCAAAGAAAAAGAAAAAAAGAAAGAATAGGTATTTGCTGGAGTTCCTGCTGTGGTGCAGTGGGATTGGTGGCATCTTGGGAGAGCCGTGAGGCAAGTTCGATCCCCGGCCTGGCACAGTGCGTTAAGGATCGGCTGTTCCTGCAGCTGCAGTTTAGTTCATGACTAAGGCTTGGATCTGATCCCTGGCCCAGGAGCTCAATATGCCGTGGGGCAGCCAAAAAGAAGGAAAAATGAAAAAAGATTAGCTGATAGAGGGACACAGGGCTGAGTTTCTAAGTGGCTTTATAGGATACATCAAAGAGTTTAGACTTTAGACTTTATTCTAAGAGCATTAGGGAGCCATTAAAAGGTTTGAAATAGGGCAGAGACATGATCAAGTTTGGTTTTAGAAAGGTCATTTATAGAAAGTGGTCTGGAAGGGGGCTGAAATTCTGAAAATAGTCCATTCAGTTAGAGAGCTTCTGTGGTGATTCAAGTGAGCAGTGAGATTACTTGAGCTAGAGAAGTAGAGGAAATCTGCAGTCATTCATGTATCCGTTTATTTATTCATCCAACAAATATATATTTTGCCAGTACTGTGCTGGGTTTTAGAGAAGTTAAAAGGTGAATGAAAGAGGCAGAGGACTCCAGGTTTTAGTGGGGGATTCTGACTGGTAGTGATAAGTGCAAGGACTGCGTGCTGAGGTCTGATAGGGAGAGTAATCTGGCTGATACATGGAGGGGCCAACTGAAAGACAACTAAAAAAAGAAATAAAAAGCAAGAGCATATCTAAATTCAGTTATTCCACAAATATTTATTAAACATTTCTTGTGTTCCAAGAACTCTTCTTGGCATGGCAGATAGAGCAATGAAGATGAAAAATTCTCTAGGTCTTGGGGCTTACATTCTAGTGCAAGCTTTCCTCTCTAGTCTTCTGATTCATGAATATTAGTAAAAATTAAAATAGGGGATGGTGATAGATTTTGTGAAATAGATTGATGATCAAAGATAAAAGAGATTAAAAAAGCAAGACATTTCCAGAGAATTCAGGAAGAGAAGCAGGTTTGAGTAAGGAATGATGAGCTCAGTTTTGAACATGTTGAGTCTGAGGTATCCCAGAGATATCGAGAATTCTTCAGTAAACAATATTATAAGATGGTCAAACATGTGAGCTTTGTATATAGATTGCCTGGGTTTGAGTACTGAGCCCACCACTTATAAAGCTCCATTACCTTGGATCAATTACTTAAACCTCTTGCACCTTGATTTTCTCATCTGTACAGCGGTGATAGTAACAACCTGTAAGGTTGTTGTGAGGATTAAATGGGCTAATATATGTTAAGTGCTTACAACAGTGCACAGCACATGGTAAGTCCTAAGTAAGCGTTAGCCATTGTTGTATCTGAAGATAGAGCTGTATATTTGGGAATCATACTCAAGTACATTTTTTTTTTCTTTTTTGGCCACCCTGTAGCATATGTAATTCCCTGTCCAGGGATCAGATCTGAGCCGCAGTTGTGACCTATGCTGTAGCCATGGGAATGCTGGATCCTTTAACTTATTGTGCCAGGCTGAGGATGGAACCTGTGTCATGGTGCTGTGGAGATGCTGCTAATCCCATTGCTCCACAGCGGGAACTCCCCTTTTTTTCCTTTTTCGGGATACTCATACATTTTCGTATGAGCTGTGCATGTCGCAAAGGTGCCATACCTAAGGTGACACCATTCATATAGATGTAGTAGATTTACATATTTTTATAACATCTATCTGGCATGTGTAAACAAGGGGAGGATCTCTTTTTCTATCTGTACAAAGATACTGAAATAATTAATAGTGGCCCTAATATAGTTGATTATCAGTGTTATCTCTATGGTGAGATTGCCCAAGGAGAGAGTGTTAAGAAAGAGGCATGAAAGGCCTAGAATCACACCTTGAGGATCAAAAGCAACATTTAAGGAATAATTATAATTTGCAAAGGAGACTGAAAGAGCCTGGGCAGAGAAGTAACAGGAAAACCCGATGTTCATGACATTGTGAAGGCCAGGGAAAGAGAGAGTAACGAGAAGGGCACAGTGGTAAACTATGCTAAAGGGTGCTGAGAAATCAAGCGACCTAAGGGCCAAGAAGTATTGCTGGATTAGCAGCCAGGACATCATTGGTGACCTTGGGAATAGAAATGGTGAAGGAAACCTGGCTGCCATGGATGGAGAAGTGAATTGATCACATTTGATTGTGAAAAGGTGAGACCGCATAGTATCTGGAGGGAGATATAGAATTGAGAAGAGTTTTCCCCTCTATTAGAGAAAACAGAGTCATGAAGGTATTTAAATGCTGAATATAAGAAGCCAGTAGAAAGGGGAAGATCAAGTTTCAGGAGTGGAGTGGTGGTTATTATAGAATAAGATCTCTTAGAAGTTTGGGGAAGAATGATATGGGATATGGGGCTTCCTCAGCTTTCTAGTATCACATGTACAATTAAACAATGTCCTTCTGGAGGCTGCTCCTTTTGCAGGGCAGGAATTTCAGATCAAGTAAGTGGAAAAAACTATTTTGAGTGAAAGAATCTTGATTATACACTGCAGATGGTTATCTACTCTTTGTGTTAGTCTTAACCAGCTCTTGTCCATATTACAAGCTCCCTTACCTGCAGTAGTTCTGCTCTGTATGCATCAATGAAATATATTACAGTTGATTTTAAGCTACAAGTACCTTCTAAAGCTTCAATTATTTCTGAGTTCTCCAAGTTCATTGTACACTTAGTTTCTGCCACTATTTGTTTCCTAAAACCATAAATAAAATAATAACTGGCCTCCTGGTACCAATGGGATTTGAATCTGGATGCATCTCATGTTCCAGCCACCTACTGTGTTATTTCAGTCATTCTCAAAACCTATCTCTTTTAAAGTATCAAAATGATATATTATCTTTCTTCCTAACATCAAAAATATTTTCTCCTCAGTCATTTTATAGCATGTATAACTTTCAGAATATATACTTGTTTAAAGTTCCTTTCCACACACTGAGTGTTTTATATATGTAGGGCAGATTCTTCACACATGTTTAGAATCTCTACAATTTCTATTAGACCTTTTAAGGATGAGACCGACTTGCAGTTGCCAAGAGGGAGGGGGAGGGAATGGGGATGGACTGGGAATCTGGGGTTAATAACAAACTATTGCATGTGGAATGGATAAGCAATGAGATCCTGCTGTATAGCACTGGGAACTATATCTAGTCACATGTGATGGAGCATGATGGGGGATAATGTGAAGAAAGGTATATATGTATGTGTGATTGGTGGTGTCACTTTGCTGTACAGTAAAAAATTTACCAAACACTGTAAATCAAGTATAATGAAAAAAATAAAAATCATTAGAAAAAAAAAAGAATGATGAGACTGAAGTCAGGAAAGACTGACGACATTGGCTGGTTCACTCAGTAGGTTATCAGCAGCCCTGAATTAGAATTCAGGTCTTCTGATTCTTAGAACTATACTTCTGTATGTTATGATACTTAGAAAGCATATTCTACTGTACATCAAGGTGACCCAGTTTATTTCTAAAATATGCCAATATAATCAATTTGAGTAAAAAATATAAATAATACACATGCATTTTTGGCTACATAATACCTATGGATAGGTTAACTAACATTTTTTCCACATTGAATTGTTCGTTCTGTGCAAATAAACAAACCAGTGACTTGCTGTCATTTGATAACATAGAAACTAAAAAACATAAATTTCTTTCAAGAAGGCTCTCAGGATAGCCAACAAAATACTTTCTGATCCCCTGAAATTTTACTCTATCCAATGATTTGTATTTTCTTTTATTTCACTGAAACAATGTGATGTGCTATAATAAGAATTCAATCTATTGTGATATTATTGCCTAGGAATATTCATCAGACTCATATACTTAGGTCTGTCCTCTTTAGAGCCTTTCAGACTCCATTTTCCCATTAATTCATCCCCTAATGTGATAATTTTGCCTTAGAAATGTCTCTACTTCCATAGACTTAAAATAGCTGTTTGTATTATTCATCACATGATGCCATTTATTTCATCAGCAGGAATCACAACCTTTGTTTTGTGTTTTCTGTTACTTCAGATGGTTCATAAGACTGAGTCATTGGGATCCTGAGGCCAGTGTGGGGTTGGCAGCCTCGGCTTTGTGGCCTCTGGTTTGCCTTTTTGTGGGCATCCATTCACATATGGATTTATTCAAATCCCTTATACCATAATCAACTTGAAAAATCTTAATTTTATGGTATATCCTTTAGAAAGAGGAAGCACCTAGCAATTTCAGGTCTTTACAATGGTGATGAGGAAAGAGAAACAAGAAATTCCATTTTTTTACAGGCCTTCTTTTGAGGTGAATGCAAGTGTAATTGTATCTGAATTTTTCAAAGTTAAGGCTCACTAAAAGTTTTGAAATAGTATTGAAATTCAAAATGAAAGCAATATAAATTTGTGCAAAATAGAAGCATGCAAATTTTAAAAAACCAAATTCAGGAATGAAATGTTTGTATTGGTCATGGTCACTCGAAACAGTCATTTGAATCTCTTGACCCCAAAAGCATTTCTTATTATTGCTGATATGTTTGACATTGACATGATAAATCAGGTTAGTGTTGGCCTTTAGCCATTTTATGAAAGGACGGCAGGTAAATTGTGGAGTAGAGAAGTAGAGCTGGCCCTAGAGAAATAACAGGGATTGTAAAATTCTTCTGCTTTCCAAACAATCCAGTTTTTCCATCATCTTATACTTACTGCGGTGCTATTTTGTTAAAATTTCAAAAATTAAAATTTATTTGACTACTGAATAGGCTGAAGCTACCAGTGGGTCACTCTCAGGTCTCCCAGGTACATACTTGTTTACTATAAAACTATTTTCCATGAATCCATTCTAGCCTGTTCCTCTACTCGGCTTGTCTAGCACTACCTGTATTTATGGAAAAGGTGTCTTCAGGCAGATATTTCTAAGCTAAAAAAAGAAATCTACACTGTCCTCCATTTTTTTGGCACTTTTCCTTTCAATTTAAAAAACCAATGCTAATCAAGTTAGTAGTAATTCATTTCCTTCCTGCTAAGTATAGAATATACCAAATCATACAGCCCTGGTAGATGAATACTCTTGCTAGTTGCTGAAACCTGACTTTACCAGAAAGTCTGGGGAGCTGGCCAGCAATATGACTTTACTTATCACTGCACAAAATCATATACCCATATATTAGAAGCTAATAATCTCATTCCTCTAGGATTGCCTGCTATCTGTGAAATGCAGTGTTCTGATATAATTGATGTTTTCCTGAAGTTAAGGTGGCCAGAATGCAATTCTTTTGGGAAGATTGGGATATTTGCTTTCCAGATTTGGGTGACAAGCTGTTTTAGGTGTAAATAAATGAGTTAATTTTGTTTTCTTTAATCATTAAATTTTTAAAGTGAGGGTGAGAACCTTAGTTATAGCAATATTTTTTTAAGTGGTAAAATTCTTTTTGGAGTTGAGATAATCAGTGGTCCAGATTAACAAAACATGTATAATAGTTATTATATATTTGTAAAAACAATTTTATATGAAGTGGATATTGTGTCTGTGTTTTATTCACTACTGTATCATTGCACTGAATACAGTGGAACATAGTACTTGATATATAAACATTTGCTGAGTGAGTGAGTAAATTCTCTTGATAATTGATTTATAATCATTAAGCAATCTTTATGATCTCTCCTTTAGAAATAAACTACCAGCTAAGATCAGTTAGCTAAACAGAAATAGTCATTACTTTAGTTTTTCTGGGTTAATAAAATAAAGGCTTATAATTATTTGTCCCTGATTCTTACAATTAACTAACTCTCAGGGGAACTTCTGAACTGAATATTTTTTGTTTAAAAAGGTATTAGCTATAGGAGTGGAGTTTATATAGACATATGCTCACTTTTTCTTTTTCTTTTTAATCATTGTAAAATCAAGAAGTTCAACCATTCAGTTTATTTATTACTAATTAACACCCAGAGTATTCACTCTAACAAACTAATGAGATTTTAAAGCTCTCTTACTCCTGTGTCCAACTGACACCCAAATTGTCCTCATTTGCTTTAAAATAACTATGATGATAGAGTTCCTCTGTGGCTCAGTGGATTAGGATCTGGCATTGTCACTGTAGCAGCTTGGGTTGCTGCTGTGGCATGGGTTCATTCCCTGGTCCGGGAACTTCCACATGCTGCAAGTGCAGCTGAAAAAAAGTAATTATGATTGCAGTAATGATTTAATAAAATAATAAGTGCCCTCATATACCGAACTCAACAGCATTTATGTTGTTAACAGTCTATAATATATTTGAAATGAAACAAAATTATTCTAAGGGGTACTTGAATGTACATTAAAAATTTTTGCTATTAGAAGGTTAACATTTTCAGCACATAAAAATGGAATATAAAATTATAAGGTCATATTCTTAATGGTATTTCAAAGAAATTTTTCATTCACTGCATTTGAATAATCTAGTAAAAATTGGGTTACTCTAGAATACATTTTACAATTTTATTTTAACTATTGGGGAAAATATACTGATGTTAAAACAATATTTGTTTCTACTTGATAAGCCTAATTCTTGTTCTCGATCTTGTTTGTAGTGATATAAAAATGCCTTCATGTGCCTTATTTCACTACAGCTAAATGCTGACGTTTTTGAAGTCATAAGTAATGTATTAGAGTCTGAGTCCCTGTAGAAGAAGAGATTAAGAGATAGCCTTGATTAATACAGCGTGCCCATCTCTGAATGTTGTCCAGTATGAAGAATGTTCCAGTATAAAAATGTCTTTAAAATTTAAACATATAGCTTCGATATTTCTTAGCATGTTTATGTTAAAATTGCAGAGCTATTATAAATAAAACATCACATAACCTTTCTGATTATGTAGGACATTTGTCTGAAACTGATCACAGGGGAGCCAAGTGAGAAATCCTGTTTTTTTCCTATTGCTTTCATATATATATATATATATATATTTTTTTTTTTTTTTTGCTTTTTTTAGGGCCGCACCCACAGCATATGGCGTTTTCCAGGCTAGGGGTCCAATAGGAGCTATAGCTGCCTGCCTATGCTATAGCCACAGGTACGGGGGTTCCCCAACCCACTGGTTGAGGCCAGGGATCCAACCCGCATCCTCATGTATGCTAGTCAGATTTGTTTCCTCTGCGCCACAACAGGAATTCCCAACTTTCATACTTTTCTAACTCTCTTACAGATGAATATTTTTTCCCCTAGGATCACTGCTTCACTTCTCTAGAACAACTTTGCCATTCTCTCTCATTTCTTATGTGGCTTAGTTTTGGTGATTTTTTACATGCGTCCTGCTACATCTTGATTTCTGCTGCTAGTGGTGAAATGGGCTTAACTATATTTTTCTGTTTTCTGCCATAGAGAAACATCTACGGAGGAAGTTGGGTCTGCAATTTTCTTTATATTTCCCTCTGTTCATTATAAAGAACACTCTATAATTGATCGTGATTATCAATATAAGGATAGCTTTAGTTAACTGAAAATAGAATAGTTCTTGGATGAATATTTATGAGGCTCTATTTTATCATATACATATATTTAATTTGGTCTTAAAATTATAACAGAGTGCAAATATTCACCAGCAAATTTCAATATAGTAAAAAAAAGTCTTTTTCTCTTGCTATTTTTTCTTCGTAAAAATGATAGTTTTTTCATGACTATGATGGAAATACAAGACACTGGAGTTCTGGCACTGCAAAAAATGCTCAAGACCTTCCAGGCATAACAAATATTAGTACCACAGAGAGGAACACAGGTTCTTTCTGCATCAGGGAACTGAATGGCATCATATCCAGAAGCACTGATGCAATAATTTTACAGAATTCCCAGAGCAAGTTGGTTGTATCAGGACCATGTGAAAATGGGAATATTTGTTTCCCTGAATTACAAATTCTAGAATACATAAATATTTTCCCATGTTACCTACCAAATTCTTTCTTAGTAGCTAAAAATTTAACTACTATGATAAGAATATTTTTTCTAGTACATTCTCTTAAAAGTCAACAAGCTACTAAGACCCAAAATATATTAAAAATGGGTATATAACTAAATTATTTTGTTGTTGTAAATCAGAACTTGTAAATTTAAAATCCACAGTTAATTATAGCCACTTGAACCTAAGCCTAGAGTGTGATTAAAAATAATAGGAAAACACTTTTGTACCAGGTTGAATTTAAAATCCAATCTTTTCATGCTTGCAAAGCATAGCAAAAACAACTGCAGAAAGAAAAGTAGACTTGTACTCATTTAATGAGTCTTTTAACCGAAAGAAAAAATACGGATTGGCATAGGCACACTATTATACATGGAATGGACGGTTAACAACAAGGACCTGCTGTATAGCACAGGGACCTCTACTCAATATTCTGTGATAACCAATATTGAAAAAGAATGGATATGTGTATATGTATAACTGAATTACTCTGTTATAAGAAGAAATTAATACAACATTGTAAATCACCTATACTTTAATAGAACTTAAAAAAAATGAAAAAAAAGCCCCATCTTTAATACAAAAAGCTTAGCCATACTAAATTCAACAAAAAGATTTTTAAAGCACACGGTAAATCTCCTTGTACAGAGTAGGTGCTTATTAAGTAACAGTTCAAAGATAGATC
The DNA here is from genome assembly GCA_004024745.2 of Catagonus wagneri. NCBI lineage: Eukaryota > Metazoa > Chordata > Mammalia > Artiodactyla > Tayassuidae > Catagonus > Catagonus wagneri. Next base: position 4,508,513 of record PVHT020000105.1, on the reverse strand, counting down.
ATTCTGTAATCACAAACTGTGGAGGTACTAAAATATCTTCCTAAAAGTCTAAGTTTCATATATTTGAAACAGGATCTTGGAACAAATGTAGTGCCCTCTAAAAGAAATCCATGAATTATTTATAATTGAGAATAGACTATAAAAAGGAATAACAGGGCACAAATATCCATAATTTGGTCATTAGAAATGGAAACAGAGCATCAAATCTGTCTGATTAAAATTAAAAGTGCTGTTATGAAGTTAGCACATGAATAAAGCAGAAGCCCAGCGAAGGAGTATTTTAATGTGCTGCAGATATTCTCTAGTGTCGATATCAACAACCTGGGGTCAATCTGGGCCTATAACTGCTTAAATAGGAACCTAGTTAGGTAAAATATTGTGTAGGTAAGAAGTGGCTCTCAGTGGACCAATGTCAGCTGTGGGAAGCTATGTTTGTTAGAAATAACCATGCCATTAATGTCCTAGGGACACGTCTGACCCAGATGCATAAAACCATAGATTTGTCCAAGCTGGAAGAATTTTAGGGATCAATTGCTTTATTTTATAATTGAACAAACTAAGAGGTTAAATGATTGGTCCATGGCCTATCGCTGGTCAGCAGTTCAGCTCCTGACACCCAGGCTGGCACCCATTTCCATATGGCACAGGATAATGAAATAAAAACTATATTTACTGAGACCACAAATATCACCAAAGTGGAATGGCAGTATGGCAGTGGTTGTCAACTTTAGAAGATGGAATCACCTTGGTACAATTACAGGTAAAGTAAGAGATCAAATAAAAAAAAAAAATGAAACAGCTGGGATGAACTGGGGGGGGTTCCAGTGGGCAAAACAACAGCTTTAGAAAATGCAGCAAAGGATGGCCGGGTGTGTAAACAATTGACCATGAGTCAATATTTATGAAAGTGTGAGGACCATGGAGATGCCTGAATGCTAAGTAAGCAGGACTTGAGAGGTAATCCTGCCATTATATTCTCCACTAATCATTTCTTTACTATGTATAGTTGTGGATGCTAGATTTACAGAAGGCTCTAAAGAGTTTTTTTGAGTAGGGAAGTAAGTAGTTTGGACATTGCTGGGAATGGTGATCCTGAAAAGTGGACATTAAAGGGAAGCTAGACGACAGACTCCAAGAAAGGAATTTACCCAGCCTATGAAAACTCTCCCTTTAAAATCTCCACTTTATATAAAATGTGACAAAACTGATTTAGAACTGAAGAATATGAGCCAGATGTAGCCCACTTTTAAAGTTTGACTCATGTGATGTGAGCAGTGTCCTTCTAAATGCCCCAATCATTTGAAAGATCAGGTGTATTCTCCTGTTTCTGTGGTAATATGATCCTAAGTAAAAGTGGAGAGGGCTTCTAGGCAATTGCCTAGTATTCTTTGCTTCCTTTAGTGAGAAAAGGAGAGCCTCAAGGTGGAACTGAAGTCTGAGGGCTGGAGCTTTGTTTCTGCTCAGTCACTTTAGCTACCATTCGTCTCTGCCCTTCTTTCATTGTTACGTTAAAATGAACAACAGCAATAGCAGCAGCAATAACAATAATAATGATAGTATTTATCAAATGCTTACACTGGGCTGCATGCTGTACTAAGTGCTTTACAACCATCTTTTGCCTTTTACTGCTCTGTGCAAGTTAACTTCTCTGTGCTTCAGTTTCTTCTCTTGTAAAGTATGGAAAATAATACGTATCTAAGTATGGTGATTATCAAATGAATTCCTATATGAAAAGTGTTAACAGTCTTTAGCACATAGTAAGTACTTAATAATTGCTGTCATTGTTACCTCATTTAATCTTCAAAAATGGTGGATGCTGCCGTTACTCCCCAATTTACAGATAAGCCAATTGAGATTCAAAGAGTTTAATGAACTTTTTCAAGATCATAAAGCTAGTAAGTGACAGAATAAGGGTTTAAACTTCCAAGTCTTGTGCTTTTTAACACCTGTGCCATTTTGGTCCTCCCCTTTCAGGCACCTAAGCTCTAGCCACACCACGTTAAACTTCTCTGATTAGTAGTGGACTCTTAGGTTGAACACATCATGAGCTTTCAGATCTCTCTAGAGTTTGCTCATTTTATTATTTCCTTTCCCTGAAATGGCTTTCCTAACTTTGTCAAATAGATAAAATTATCCTTCAAGACAGAGTTCAGCTGCCACCTTTTCTGTCTCACCTTCCTTCTCCCATCTTCACAGAGTTAATTGCTTCTGTGTTTCTTTTACACTTATCTCACATATCTCTCTTACAGCACTTATCACATTGTCTCATAATTTGTTCATGTCTCTGCTGCTAGATGGTGAACTATGAGAGAAGCAATGAAAAGTAAAATTTAAGATGCCAGACTCTCTTCTAAGGGCTTCACAAGGATGCATTCATTTAATCCTCTCAATAACCCCAAGGTGTATGTATGTTCTAATATCCCTTTTTTCTTGAGAAGGCAGAGAAAGGTTAAATAACTTGCCCAAGATCATATATGGATTAGGTATGCAAAAAATTTATTGTTGAATTGAATTATATCTAAGTAAAAATGCTTATAAAATGATCAAAAACTCTTTTTTCCCCCTAGAGAAAATGAACTCTCTCAATTCAAAATCTTTTTGGATGGAGGAGAAAAGACTCCTCTTTAGTCCAATTTTTTCTTTCTTAATGAAAAGAAACAACTAATTAACATTAGCTAGTTGAAGCTCAATTATCAATTTAGCTTTCAAGTTTTTTAAGATTATGGTAACTTTTCTCCATGTTACAGTAAGTTACTTTCCATGATTATTAGTCCCATGATCTTGAATAGCCCTATTAGTTAAATGTGATTTTATTGTCTATTCAAACCCCCCAAATCCAGGACATGCATTACAGTGTCAATTTTAATATTTATATCAAGAATCTATAATTTTCCAAGTACAGGAACTGTTTTCTGCCTCCAAGCCAAGCCTGAGAACCTGTATCTTTCTGAGGCTTGTGAAGTCCTGTGGCATGAGAAGTGTGTGTGTTGGGCGGGGGGTGGCGGGAGGTGGCAGCAGCTAGCTGTGGATGACAAGTGTGAATAATTTCAAACCCCCAAACCACCTGTGACTCTTTTAAGGCCTTTGTCACAATCACTCAGAGGGAAACACTTCTTTTTTTTTCCTTTTCTCTAGGGACTTTCAGGGCTCCAGCCCTTGTATTAATTGACTAATCTGGTGGGAGGAAAAACTGGCTTTAAAAGCCTTTTAATCCAAAGTGTTTGAGCAGCTAATGGACATTAAATCCCATTGGCAAAAGGAGATGATATAAAAACTCCCTCTCCATTTTAAAAACAAGGTCTTTTTATATAATCCTTTTATAAAGTTAAAGCCTCTTGGTTTAAATACATTTTGTTAGAGCTTGTTACAATGCAGTAATAGCAAAATAGTCAAAACAATCTTCCCCCCATTGCCCCAGTCCTCAATAGACTTTTAGCTTATTTGACTATTTGACTTAAAAAAAAAATTCAGTCCTTTCCAAATGCTACCTTTGTTTTTAACCACCATACAGACTAATTATAAATGTGTGCCTCAAAATTGAGCAATTCTATCATTTTAATATGGTATGAAAAAAGTTACTGAGAAAATTAGGAAAGTCACAGAATACGAGCATGCCCAGAGCTGAGAACAACAAAAAATGGCAGCAACAATTATCTTAGTAGATCCTGTAATTTCCATTCAAAACACTTAGGAGAGAATATTAACAAACATGAAAGTGATGAATTTTTGCATAGAAAACCAAACTCACAAGACTTTAGAATTGTAAATAACCCACAATTCTGATAAATACTACCTTGTGTTTAGCCAGTTTTTGAAACACTACCATTTATCAACTTTTTTTTAAATTTTCTTTTTAATATGGAGTTAGTATAAACTAGAGTTTTTGTTTTGTTTTGCTTTGTTTTAATAACAATACAGTCTATGCCACACATGGAATAAAGTAAAGAAAGGAACAAAGTAAATTTAATAATGAATACACAGAAATGAAGAGCTTCAGTTCTGTTTTCGGCTGTCCTATAGCAATCCCAGTTGCAACAAAACTCACTGTTTCTTGCTTTTGCTGGAAAAGATATATCTCTGTAGTTGTAAATACATTTCATTGTATTTGCAATAGAAGTAAATTCTGGAGGTGGGAGGTGGGTTGGGAGAGTTTGGTTGCATCTCCAGTAAGGAATAAGAAAAACACTGAAAGAGTAGCATGCCTTCATGATAAAAGATGTTTATCCAGTTTCACAGGTCATTCCCATCTTTGCTTGAGGGCCATGGAAGGGCCCCTGGGCATTTTAGTGACTTCTTTTGACTGCACTTTACCCAAGCATTCTCATGCTAACTTGGAGGAAGTTTTGAGAATGGAAGAAAGAACTCCTCCCTGTCTCTTAAAGAAACTGAAATACTTCACGTGAAAGTGGACAGTCAGGACAGGGGAAGACTTTAACACTCAGGTTTTGCTGTTATTTTGTGTATAGCACTAACAACATGGGAACTCAGAGTTCGAAAACACAACACGGTGATTCATCTAAATGAAATGTGAGCAGAATGGGGGGGGTTCCCTCTGAATCGAGGGAGTATGATATATAGAAAATACATAAAAATCTCAGAGGATACTGAGAAAAGATTCTGAGAGATAAGGCACTGACAGGAAAATGGAGAACAGTCTATTTATGGCCATTAATACCAAGTCTATCTTAGAAATATTTTCTGTTATAACACTTATAACTCGTTGCTATTACATGTTTAATTCTGTTCTGCCTTGTTTTACACTCTGCTCCTAGCACCAAGCCCAGTACCCAACACATATTTATGGAGTGAATGAATAAATGAATAAGTAATTCAGTTAGTATTTATGGACATAGAGGCAAATAGATAAGGAGTCAATATATATCCCAGTAAAAACAAATCGGTTGACCTCTATGAAAAATCCTGGTGTTGAAATCCAACCAGCTAACAACTGAAGAAGATAATTCAGTCAACAGGTTGTCCTACAAATAATTTTAAAATCTAATAATTTTGTATTATTTAACTGGAGCCTTTGTGGAAAACTGAGCTAGTTACTCACCTCCTTATGACTCAGTTAATATCTGCATAGGATTTCACAATCACAGAGAGAATGCCTCGCTTCAGGCAGGAATCTCACAAATAAATCCACTATGCCCAAAAGGAACCAGATGAGACTGTATAGACCATCCATGTGAACACATCATCACCATTAAGGAAAGCAGTTTAAGTCTGTTCAACTCATGTAATTTGTCCAAGAGGGACACATTATTATTGATAATGGGTTTTTCTCACAGGGAAGTTGGATTCCCCAGTGGGAATGTATTTGTATGGGCTGAAGATTAGTAACATTTTCAGAGTGAATTAGTTACAACTGTTTTTAAATACTGAATATTGGAATGGGTGCCAAAATAATAATGTGATTTGGTCTTTAAGACATTCAAGCAGACTTTTATTTTATATGATTACTACCATTGCTCATTGACTTACAAATGGCATTGGTTACCTGAGGATTTTTCTCACCCACTGCTTGCCTCTTGAGCTGAAACGCCAAGTTAGTAAAGAGTAGGCTTAAATGAAAGTCACTACATTTCAGTATTATTCACTGATCACTGGGGCTGATCACTTACCAAAACTGTTGGAATATGTTATTCCAAATAGCTAGGTGGAATCAGACAGTCTCAGTTGGTTGTTGTTCTTGACTCCTCAATCCCTTACTCTTAATCCATGTTTCAGGTTTTTGTCTATATAATGGAGCCTAGGGTTGATAAAACCTGGTCTGTCTGGCCTCAAGATCATTGCTGAATTTTCTACTGAATGCTGGTGATATTTGAATCTTTAAGCAAAGTTCTTGATAAATACAGTCATGGTAATTATGTCTCTGCTGCAGATTTTTTTGAGTTGGAAACATAATGTTATCAGGATATCTTTTGATAACATTTCCTTTATTGTATTTTAGGTAATGACTTTAGTATCAATGAGGGACTTTTATTGCTAGATTCATTTCACTGCTGTACATTAAACTTTGTCTCTAATCTAATCAACTTTGGTATAAAGTAAAAATGAGCTCAAACAGAGTGCTCACTAAATCACTCCTTGAGCTGTCCTAATCAGAGAAAAACTAAATAGTTGTATACATCATTGAGATATTTGAATGATTTTTTTTTTGAGTGATATTTTTCCTTACTTATGTTTATACTTTCTTTACAGAAGCACTGGAACAGTAAAGAATTCTATTCCAATAGATTCCTAATCTTATTTTTCAAGTTTCAAAAAAAAACCCAAACAAATGAAAACAATGAAAAATAAACAAAAACAATAACAATTTTTCTGGTTTTGTCATATGTAATTGTAAACCATTCTTCTTACAAGTTACATATTCAGAATCCAAAATTTCTACCGTGGCTCAAATTAAAATGTGATATTTATATTAAAATTCTGAGCCAATCAACAAAGCAAGTATACATCTTTAAATATTCCTGGCTTGTAAGAATAGACAGAGAGATAAGTATAAATGGCTACTTTTGGAGATATTATTTGTCAGTTTAATCAGCTTTATGCTCCCTGTTATTCATGCATTTCCAGCTCCAGAATATAGTCGCTACAAAAAATAATAATAATAATAAAGCTAATCTTCCTAGTTTGTGCTTGCCTCCCAGGTAAAAAAGAAATTAAGTGCCAAAAATGTAAAATTTATTTCAAAAAAGTAACAGGCTACACAAGTAAATTTTGGCAAATGCAACTTTATATTGAAATTCACACATCTGTATCTTAAAGAATGAGACTCACAGACTCTAATGTACTTCTAAAATACCAGAAATCATATTATAAGCTTTCACAGGTTAAAACTGAAATAATTTAAATGACCAGTACACTGAATGTGCAGAAAGTATAAACAAGACTGTGCCTTCAGGAGAATAAATGCTTCACAAATTGTGCAGGATGTCATACTAAGGCTGTGGTCTCCTTTTGACGGCTGACTTAAAATATAAACACACATCAACTGCCTGCTTCTTAGAACATACTAGGGTGGGTATCACACCTCAGACGGAAATCTCATTATCCCAGTGATGTGCACCTTAATTTTCAAACCATGTGAGGAAAAAGGAAAAAGTATTAAATGATCGTCCATGCACTTCCAGAGGCATGACCATGACCAGTTACTGATTTGATTTCCCTCGACTCCAATTTGCTCCATTGCTAAATAAGATGAAAGATACTAGATAGCCCTTTAAGGCAACATGTGTTTATTCTGCCTTGTTAGAACTGCTCAGTTGTGACCAGTTGGTACCATTAATGTTGCCTCCCAGACCAATATCTAGTATTCATAAAATATAGATGAACTGGAAAAACCTTTATACCAAATCAACAAAACCCACATAATACAGTTTGATGCTAGCAATTTCACTAGTAGGTAAGGAAAGTGGTATTTAGAAATAGTAATGTATTAATACAAAAAAAGTAAACTCTATTTTGAACCAATATACTGCTTTGGAATGCTCCCCAAAACTTACAAGGCGATTTTTTTTAAAAGTGATAATCCAATAATTCATGGCATATCTTTAGTGAATTACAGTACTTTAAATCCCCAAATATTTCAGTCCTTGCAAAACAATAATAGTATGAAATGTTTTAAAGTCTTCAAACTTCTAAAATTAGTTTTTATCAACACATTTACCTCATATCAACTTAATTTATTAAGATGTCCAATCTAATTGGTTTTTTTTTTGATATTTTTTTCATAAGTAGTGATATACACAGCATTTAGCACTGATACTTAGCACCTGCTACTTTCTTTGTCTAGTTTTCAACCACATAAAGGAACTTAGGGCAGTGGTTCAGTCCTTTCTTAATTACAAACCTTCGCCAGCAGTCAGCAGGATCACTCTGAGATTTAAAATAGGATTATAGGTGAACTATTGCAAAGACTGCAGAATGTTGCCCAAATCCTTATAACTGCTGATCCCATTCTTGATTTTCTTCTCAAGAAATGGCTACAGGCCACAATTGCTTAACAGAGAAGGTTAGTGTTTCACAAGGCTAAAGATTTACAGATGCTCCTTCATATAACACAGTAAGGTTCCCTTGGTAACCTGGATTTTCTGCAGTAAAGAAGGGTTGTGCTGAAACAGCGCCTCAGCTCCCTGTTGGAGAAAATGCAGACAAAAGGATTGATTCCTGCTTGGGCAAAACTCATCCAGACAGCGGCTGTTAGAAATCCCCCTGGTACTACAGGCCCTCGTGCAAAAACTCTCCAATAACAGGCCACCAGGTAGGGGCCCCATAAGGTTAGGAAGAGAAAAGTCATTATATAGAACATTCTGCTGATTCTTTTCTCCATTTTGAACTCGTCTAAGACCAGTAGCCTTCTTCTGCCCGTGGTGTTTGCATTTTGCCTGATGCCCAGCAAGGTGGGTGGTGTGGGACCCCTTCCAAATCCCGCTAGCCAATTGGCAGCTGCCTGGCCACTGGCTCCAGGGCCATGAAAAGTCCAGTTCTGGCTGACTGCTGCTACAAACTGGACTGGCTTCATTTTCCTTCGGTCGTGAACAAAAAATATCAGCTTGAGGTAGACAAGCTGTGTGGCTAGGAGGATGAGAGCAAGAAGCAGCATAAATCCTAAGGAATCATTAGCCCTGAAGGAGCGGTGTTGGAAGGTACATTGATCTTCTTCCCTAATGAATGAGTAAGTGCCCACATCTAAAACCGGGGGAAATGCCATGGCCACAGACAGAGTCCACACCATGCAGATCACAGCCAGACACGTCCAAAAGGTCAGCCTCTTTGTATAGAAGCGGTGATGGGCGATAGCTAAGTATCTGGTGACACTGATACAGAAGAGCATGAAAGCAGTGTGGAAACAGGACAAAACCCCCAGAAAGGCAATCACTTTGCAAGTCAGAGTCCCATAAGTCCAGGTAGAGCCATTTTTGACAGAGTTGAATACAAATGGGAAACAAATTGCAGATCTGAGGATATCTGAACAGCAAAGATCCAACAGGAAGTAATAAGGTGCTCTATGCAAGGTCTTATCTTTCACTAGCAAAATGGAGATCAGAAGGTTGCCCACCACGCTGACTCCTATTATGAAACCCAAGGAAGTCAGTTTCAGAAAGGCTGTTAAAGGAGAGAGATTTTGCAAAATGTTGTCAGCTGCATGGCTATAGTTCGCCATAGATGGATGGAGGATAAAGATACAGCCTCAGTCAAGTCTCATGATCTAGATATAAGAACAAGGAAAAGATAGATCCATACATTTTACTGAAAATGTAATCCACAAAGAGAAGTGATCCGATCTGCAGTCATGCTTCCTCTTTTCTTCCATTTGATTTGCCATCAGAATATCTGAAAAAAAAAAAAAAAAGGAAAGCTATCAGTTCTTAAGTTAACAAGCAATGATGTCAGGCAGTGCCAACATAAAGCTGTTCATTTATGGGGAAGCAAATAAAGTTTTAATTTTGAATAGTATTATTTGCTTTAATATTTTTAAGAATTCAGAAAAATGGCTTGTTTAGTTTTATGAGCTAGATGAATTTTAAAATGTCCCTATTTAAAAGAACATACATTTGATTGGGCATCTTTAAGAGAGAAGGAATAAAATGTTCCCCAATTGTAAAATCTGCCATGCCAGGAATTAATCACTAGTGTTGCAATGGAATCTACAAGATTGCTAATAGAGAGGAGACTATCCACATTTATTTGAGGTCTGTTAGTATCTGTCAGTGTTTTCTCGGCAGCTTCTCTGCTGACATGAATCCAAAGAACCCTTGCAAAATATATGTCTTTTAACTCAAGTGCCACTACTCATGCTGCATATTATAAGAGGAATATTTGTTGATTCATCTTAAAGCATAATTTCAACATTAGACTTTGGAAATTAATAGGAACTTGTTCCAGGATTCGATGCGATTTAATCTTTTGTCTTTCCCTCCTCACCCCACCCCCCATTTCTGGCAAATCTTTTCTCTTTTAAGCCCACATGATTATTAAAAATGGTTAATGTAAATATTGGCCAGGGAAACACCCAGAGGAATAATGCACTTTCATTTGTAAACCTTGGCTGACTGGATTCGAAATAATTTAACATGAACCTGTGTTTCTTGGGCAAATAAGCTTTTCCCATTTACACTGATAATCTTCGTTGCAAATCGCAAGTGTCTTCATTCTAAAACAAAATGCACAATGTATCCTAGGTGTCTAGGAGCCCCACCAGGAAAATCGGCTTCCTCTGTTATTCCCACGGAGCATGTTTCCTTTGCCACTTCTCACTTGCCCAGAATATGCTGATAGAAGCCCAGGCAAAACTGCGTTCGATGCTTTTAATTTCCCCACCGGTACATCCCCGGGTAAATACCGATCTCATCATGCAACATTACGAAACCTGAAATCTGCCACCCCTGGATTTATAATGGGGGGTGGAGGAGGGGGAGGGGGAGAGAGACATGCATTACATACGCGAAGATGGGGAGAGAGATTGCTTCTGTGCTGCAAGGGAACTGTTGTTCCCAGTGATTCGCAGTCCGATATTCCTCAGTCTTGCAACGCTTTCCAGAAATGCAGCTCTCAATAAGCCCTACTGAAGATGCATTGTCTGAATGTACTTCCATTATGCAGTTTATTGTCAAAAAAAAAAAAAAGCACTCAAGGAGGGCTCTTTCCCAGGGAACCTGCAGTTTCATCAACACTGTGAGCCCCCTCCCCCCCAACTTAACCGAGAGTATATCTTCCTACCTGTTGGTGTTGGATATCCCGACAGACTATAGCTTCTTCTTTCTATAAATTGCTGATTTTTTTTTTGCCTTAGTGCCTTGACTGAGCATCCAGGCAGGGCTCGGCGGCGCCTGCGCGCTGGAACCTCCTTGAGCTCCAGCCGCGTCCTCCCCTGTCGCAGCGGCACCGACTCCCCCAGTAACGCAGGGCCCCGCGCGGCGGCGGCGGCAGCAGCGGTGTCGAGGGCGGCGGCAAGGGCTCCTTAAGCCTCTGTGGAGCAAGCAGGAGCCCCAACCCTTATCCAGAGCAGGCTGGGCTTGTTGAAAGTCCTGTCTTGTTGAATTGGCAAAATTGGGCTTTTGTCGCCTTGTCACTGTTTCTGAACTTTTCTCTCTCTGCATAGGAAGTAGGGGTTTCGAAAGGCTTATTTAGGACCTCAGGCCCACCCTCTTCCCTTAGGGCAGCACACGATGGTGCCGGGGTGCCCGCCCCCTCCTTAGCTTCCTGGAACCATCGCTTTCCCCAAACATTTTCTTCCATGCTCTGTTAGTGTGGTCCAAAGCATTGAAAGCTTCTTTTAGATTTCTCCTTTAATGATTTCTTCAGCTGACCTTTGCATTTGCAGGTTAGCTGGGGCGGGGGGGGGGGGGGTCGGAGGTGTGTATGTAGGGGGATGGTTGGTTGGAGGAAAAAAGAAAGAAAAAGGAAAAAAAAATTTAAAGTAAAAAGCGCAGTCAGGAAAAATCTTATCAATGGGGAAGAAGGGAAAGCAGGTTAGGGCAGCCCTGTCTTTGTTGGTCTTCTGTTCTCCAATGCACGCAGATATGCCTTAAGTAAGGAGAAGCTAAGTTCAGAGGACAACTGCAAAATGATTTATGTCCGTTCTATCTTAACAAATTTGGCAATAGAATCAGGCTTACACAAATTTTAAATGACTGTTCCTCGCATTTCACCCCGCTGAGCAACAGCCTTTCTTTTTCCTTCTTGCTAGTGTGGCTGACCAATCGACTGGTAATGTCAAAGTAAATGTGTGTATGTGAGTTTCTTTCCCCCCTTTGTTGTTGTCACAGAAGAAAAATACTAGGAATATAACGAATTCATAAAACTTACACCCGTCCAAAAGGTCCGATGATATCACAAGACACCACATAGCCTGACACCTGGGTGCTTAGGGATGTCTCTGGGATCATACATTTCCTTATTTCATCGTTTCCGAGTAATTTTGTTTGTGGGGGGTGGTATAAGATTTTAAAGGACCACACTTGCAAAAAAAAAAAAAAAAAAGCAGACATGCTTTTATTAACTCCCAAGGTAGAATGTCTGCTTTTCCTCCTGCATGTTTATTGCTTTGTAATAATCTGTTAATGAAACAGGAAAAAAAAAGATCTTTTCTACAGCAATAATTTGATCTCCAGACAGCAGTAAAATATCTCATTGCTGGGTGGTGAGATTGTGACATTCGGGGGAACTCAAGCCAATCAGCATACAGATAATATGGATTAATTTACATATTGTATTTCTATTGGACATACGGAGGTAAAGCTCTCTCTGTTTTAAAGCTTAAAAATGAATACTTCGCTCTTATGATGTCACAGTCATTAAACAAAGCCCTATGTTGATAATACTGAAATGATGTTACGTTTTCCTTCCTGATTTGTTTTGGGATGTCCTAAACCCAGTTAAGAAAAACAGATAATGATTAAATATATGTATATTAAATTATATATATACATCCTGCCTAACTTTGGCATTCCCTTAACCTAGAAAAATCAGTTCTACAGCAGTACTGGAAGTAACTTGAGGCATTTCCATTCTAGGGAAATATTCCACATTTCTGCAAAAGAAATAAATTCAGAAGTGCTCAAAACTATGCAGTGGTTTGCAACTTGTAAGTAAAATGTCAAATTCATTTTTGTGGAACTACAAGTCAATTTGTTCTTTTTTACTTCCCAATTAGTGTCCAAATGTACTTTGCAAAGAGTTATTATTTCCTGAAATTTTACAGTTAAAAAAATCTATAGAATAAGTGACTTAAGTTTGCTAAAGTTTCATGATTGGCCATTTCTTCAGCTGTGGATTAGGGGAAAGCTATTTAAAAGTAAATTAAAAGTGACTGCATGGCCTGACCATGAAGCAATAATTTACTCTGCCAAAAGGTATAGGGCCAAGATCCAAAAATTAAACTATCTTTAAATTTTAAGAAGCAGGTATTGATTCCTTAAAAACAAGGGAAGGGATATGTGTGTATAATATTCTTTCATACTTGCAATTCAGAGTATACTAGAGCCATTATTTTCTTTTGCACTTGGATGAAGTTACATCCACTAGCTCTTCAGTTTTTGCAGCTGTTAGATGAGAATGTCATTTTCTTGCCTCACAAGGAGGTTTAAGAAATTAATGAGATTTTCCATTTAGTTCAGTAACTCTACTGGAGAAAACACTGAAGTCTCCATCTTCAATCAACCAGAATTTTTAAAAATATATTATTATATTAATAGACAAAAGCTTCATATCATCTACAAGTTCTAAAATGTAAAATTATTGCTTCAAATTGTGTAGATCGTAACCTTATTTGATCATAGCTGATTTTTTTCATTCCTTTCCTTATGTCACCAAACCTGGAAAAATTGATTGTCAGATTAAGAGTTAAAAGCCAAAGCAAACAACAAAATACTATATACCCTGGATTTGAAGGGTTCTAAAAGTTTGAAGAAGTCTAAGGGTTTTCAAGTCTTAGTATATCACATTTACTATTATTGATTAGTGGGTTAGGAAAACTGATGTAATCGCTTAACCTGGTTCTTGTAATAAATATGTGTAATTTTATTTAAAGCAGCAATTATCTTCTCTTCCAAATTAATTGGAAATATCAGATTTTTGCCAAATGATGCATAGTCTCATGATGGACACAGGTAGTACTTTTGTTCTATGCATTATGTGAAAATGTGCATCAGGAAGTAAACAATCCTTTGCAAATGCAAAGAATGATAAACTAGGATAAAAGTTCTAAAAGTTTCTTTTAAAAAGTTCTTAAAAAGAAATATCAATATTTGATGAATTTGATCATTTGATCAATTTGGATCATGGTAGAAGCCTTCAGAACTCAAACAATAATTAGCATATAAAGAGCTCTGTTGCGGCTCAGCATGTTAAGAACCTGACTAGTATCCATGAGTATGCAGGTTCGATCCCTGGCCTCTCAGTGGGTTAAGAACCAGCATTGCTGTGAGCTGTGGTGTAGGCCACCATCTGTAGCTTTTATTCGACTCCTAGACTGGGAACTTCCTTATAACCACCATAAAAAAAAAATTATCTAACCTAGAACACGTGACTAACAGAAAGAGAGAGTATACATTTATGTTTCGATAATGATTTTAACCTAGCTTGTGGCAAAGAGTAACCTTTTTTCACAGTGACATCTAAGTAACTGAAAGTTTCTAGGGCTTCGTACTCATGTGCTTGAGAAATGGAATGGTGAAAGAAGACTGCCATCGGATTTTAAAAACCTTGCCTTGGGTGTTTGGAATGAGCATAATTGTGAATACCACAAACAGTGAGATTTCTTCAGAATATTAATAAGTTTTAAAAATATTAAGAATACAGCATGTTCCTTTCCAAACTGCTAAAAGGTTCATTTTTCAGATTTCTCTCTTTACTCTGTCTCAAAACAGGTTCCAAAGTGTTAATATAATCCATTTTTAATTTTAAAGCTAGCATCCCTAAGACCTTCCTTCTTAATTTAAGATCCAGGCTTTTAAAATTTTCAGATATTTGTGCTGACAGTTTTCTTCATCTGAAAACTTTAAAACTTGTTCCTTTATTTAATTCATTTAACAAACATTTGTTAGCTTACTCTGTAGGAATCATTATGCTAGATCTTGCAAGAAAGGAAAAGTCAAGAGACAGGATCAGTGTACAAGGGGTTGCATCAGTGTAGGGAAAGCCCAAACTGGTAGAAATAGAGTGGATGGAATGAACAGAAACAAAGGGATAGGGATAGATCTGATTGGCAAGAGGAGACAGAAGCATTTTTTTTTTTTTGGCCTTTTATCATTTTAGGGCCGCAACCACGGCATGTGGAGGTTCCCAGGCTAGGGCTCTAATCAGAGCTGTAGCCGCCGGCATACGCCGTAGCCAGAGCAACGCAGGATCCGAGCCCCGTCTGCGACCTACACCACAGCTCACGGCCGGATCGTTAACCCACTGAGCGAGGCCAGGGATCGAACCCGCAACGTCATGGTTCAGAGTCCGATTCATTAACCGCTGTGCCACGACGGGAACTCCAGAAGTGTATTTTTTAAATCAAGTGATTAAATAAGGGAAACAAAGGGTAATGAGGAATACGAATTAACTGTAAGGTTTGGAGCTTAGATAACTGGGAAAGGAAGTAGGAGATGCCATAAACCAGGGGGTAGCAAAAGTTAAAAGAGGGAGCTGGTTTGGTAAGAAAGTTAATGAGTTAATTATAGACATATCGAATGTGAAATGCTAGTGAAACATCAAATACTTATGTCTTATATGCAGTTGGAAGTGAAGACCCCAAATTCAAGAGGTACTTATAGGTAGGTTATGGTGGAACTAGGGTAAATGGTGAATGACATTGCCAAGAGAGAAACTGTTGAGAGATAAGATTGAGGATAAATAAATGAACAAACATGTCTGTTCTTTCTGGACAAACTGAAAAGCTGAGAGAATACCTACATTTAAGAAACAAGAGGAAACATGAAAGAACCAGAGCTAGAACAAACTGAAAGGAAAAAGTACCTGTGTCATAGACTCTGAGGAAGGAGAGAATTTCAAGGAGGGAATGGTCATCAATCTAAATCATATTTAGGAGGTTTAAGAGGACAATGATTAGAAGATATTATTGCATCTGGTAATTAGGAAATCATTAGCAACCTTGGAGAGAATAGTTTCAGAAGAGCAAGTCAAACTGAAAGGGTTTGTAAGTGAAGGACACAGGCTTAAAGGCTTATAAGGTCAGGCTCATAAACTATTGGATTATTAAGGAGAGCACTGTTAATGGAAGGTTTTAATGAATTTTCTTGATGTTTTGTGAACACAATGTTAATTACTTAAATGAATATGGTATGTCTTCTTCTTCTGGAAGTCTGTAAAACTCTTCTTCTATTACACATTATTTAAATGTGATTCTGAGAATGAGGGAGAGCAAATCCGTTTCCCTACCAATGCCTTGTAAAACTCTAGATTTTATCAAAAGCCCTTGGCCTATTAAAATATTCTAAGTTTTCTTCTTCTCCTTCTCCTCCTTCTTTTCCTTCTCTTCCTCCTTCTTCAACATCATCATCATCTTTTTTTAGGCTAATTTAGTCTCAACCATGAAAAACAGAAAAGTGACCCATGTGGATGTGGCATGACAGTGAATGGTGTGTGTGTGTGTGTGTGCTGGAGGTAGGAAGGCAAAACAAGTGTTGGTAAAGTAATTAAGAATTGGGGAGTTTAATTTAATATTCAGGTTAATGTATTTTATATGGATTTTATATGGATTATATGTATTTTATATGGATTATAAATTTTCACAGAAGAAAAGTACAATCTGATTTTGAAAACTCAAGAAGTATAAAGCATATTTTCTTGATTATTCAGAGGTTACTTTAATCTTACAGTGCATTAAGGCTGTTATTATAAGTGCCAGTTATATGATAATATGAGAAGATTATGGTTACTTAAATTTTTGTGGTGTTTAGCTCTTTGATAAATGGGTGTAATTAAAGTGTGGCTGAAAGTAAAGAATGTTACCTTAGACTCTAATTTAAGAGCTCCCCATATTAACCATCCAGCACTATTTTCTAGTTTTCCACTCAGCCCTATCACTTTCATGTCTCCTAATTTTAAAGTTTATAATTTTCTCTTTATGGAGCAATATTTCTACAAAACAAAGACAAAACCATAATTCTCATACTTCATTAACATGGTTACTACTTTAACTTAGTTGACATTTGGTGAAAATAAGTGTGATTTCTGCCTAATTTTACATTTAAAAGAACATAAGAGTAAATCCTGTTCAATATTATTTCATTCATTCTGCAAATGTCATAGTCTCCATCAGAATTCGAAACCTGTCAGAGCTCAGATGCTATCTTATTTTGCCCTGTTCTTCCCTGGTGAGTGGGTGATTATGAACCTACTGCATAAAGGGTGATGTGGTAGGCCCTGTGAGGAGGACACGAAAAAAAAAAAAAAAGAACAGTGAAGAAGGCTCCAGCTGAATTCTATGTTTTCTTAATTTAATAAGGTTGGGATAATTGTTTGTATTATGGGCAGAAAGTTTTCTTGGCCAAGGATTTACTCTGGATTTGGGGAAATTTTGTTTGCTTCTTAGCCTTATTACATTAGCATTTACATGATTCCTTATTTGCCTTACTACTCAGTAATTTCAAACCATTTTTTAATAACTTAATGTCTCTTTTGCAGATTATGAGCCAATAGCAGATATTTTATGCTTTGAGCTCCTAACCTGATGCTCAAATACGTGTCAAAATAGCTCAGCTTTTATTTGGCTATGGACTTATGATCATTACTTTTTTAATAGCTGAAAGGATGGTATATCCTGAAAACAAAATTAAATCTGATTTAATACGTAAGTGAAAACTTGATAATATAAAAAGAAAAATTTAAATGGTGAATACTCTTTACTTTTGCAAATGGATTTTCATAATTATCTATAGAATAGACAAGAAAAGGGTTGAAACTGAAACTGACCATTTAGCTACATGGAAAAAAAAAACTTCGTTAAGGATGATAGGACTCTTAGGTGAAAATCAGGATTATCTTTTCTTGCATTTTCTTTGCCTTCTTTTTGGAAGATATTCCTTTCCCTCCTTTACCAGGCATAAATCAGAACTAGATATAAGAGGTTCTATAAAACAGTGCTGATTCATCTTATTAGTTGAATACAATAAGAAAGCTAAATCACTCTCTAAATCCCCTTAGCCTGAACAAAGGACAGAGCTGATGATAGTGTTTGTAATCTTTGGAACGAGGAAGGCTTGGAATAATGCTTCCAACTTGAAACAGGATGGTAAGCTCATTTTCAGAAAGTGGTGATGATCAAGGCTGGGTGTATACAATTTAGCTGTATAGAATTTGGTTCAAATCACCTTTTTCCTTTATTTGATCTAGAATCATGGTATCCTGTATTGGCAGTTGGTATATGATTTATAGCAGTTTTTCTTCTGGCACAGCTTTCCTTAATGGGTCATTTAATCATTTCCATGGGGTATAAAGAATACTGTTGCTTGCATTCATTATGAAAAATGTGAGTCTTATTTATAGAGATTCAAAATACCAAATGCCTTACATGTACAGACTCTATAATCTGTACTACTGGCTGTTATCCACCATCTCCTTGAATGTCACTGTGCTGCATAGACGTGGACAGGTGAACAGGTTTATGAGATGGAAATGGAAATAGTTCCATGCCAAGAGTTCCGAGATTTGAAATATTTTTTGACTATAGGTTTCATACCGCCTAATCTTAATTAAAACTGCAGAGTGGAGTTATGACTGTAGTGGCCAGTTGTTTGGGCAATCAGTTATCTAAGTAAGCTGGAGAGTTACAGACTGGTGTTAGGCCTAGGTAAATAATTTGTCCTTCTTAGTGTGGAAATTTATGACAGTTTTAGTTGGTGTAGTGTCTCCTCTGGTCACTGTGGGTTTGTGGTGTGCTGCTCTGGGACTGCTGTCATTTTATTCTACTTGTATGAAATCCTTTAACAATCACAAGTCTTTTTAAGCTTCTAGGTATTTACTATCAGTTTTTTTCCAGTGGAACCATGGGTCTCTTGCATTTCTTTCATAGCAAATCTGGTCAGTTAATTAAAAACAACAAATCCATATGTAAACTTAAAAATTCTTTATCCATTATGTATTCACTTCTTCCAGGGATAGACTGCATACAGGTCCGGATGTATTTTTCGCTTAGCTTTATATAAATCACTTTCACATGCATTGGATCTCCTGCACCCCAAAAGCTTGTAAATTCTTGAGTCAGGTACTGAAAGCCAGTTTATCTGTAGATTTCCTGCCCAGGAGGTGTTTTCCACTACATCATGTGGCCTCTTCAACATTCATCCTCCATTAAGCCAAGTCAATACATGCTTAATCTGCTCCCCTCCTTACAACCTAAACAGGCCTAAAATTTAACTTTATGAGGTCTTTATCAACAACATATGTAAAACGTGCACTTTTATCTTAGGGCTTGTCAAGATTTCACTTTCCATTTAAATATATATTTTTTTCCCGTTCATGCACTGTTAATTAAGGGAATTAAGTACATAAAATCCTTGGTGCTTGGTTGAACAACTAGGAATCATACTGAAAGATCACTTTTGTATATAGCTTATGTATAATCTACCCTATAAGTGGTTTGTTTTTTGTACCATCTGGTATTCAGTTGGTGAGATTCTTGCTGGGGTTTCATGGTGAGTCTTAATTACTGTAGAAGATCATACATACATTGAAATTTGATGAAGAGTAGACTAACGTTTGATCATACTCAGAGACTATGTTCAAATGATACTTTAGTAAAAAGTCAAAAAATCTCAGTATTGATACATGCCAACAACCACTCTCTAACTTGGGCACATAACACATATGCTCAATATTTAATTTTCTCTCTCAGGAGTTCATGTTGTAGCTTAGCAGGTTACAAACACCACTAGTATCTATGAGGGTGGAGGTTCAATCCCTGGCCTTGCTTAGTGGGTTAAGGATCTGGTGTTGTGGTGAGCTGTGGTGTAGGTCACAGACACGGCTTGCATCTAGCATTGTTGTGACTGTGGCATAGGCCGTCATCTGCAGCTCTGATCCAACCCCCCTAGCCTGGAAACTTCCATATGCTTCAGGTGCAGCTCTAAAAAGCAAAAAAAAAAATTCTCTCAATGATTTTGGTACTTAATAGCTTCAGAAGGGCAAGATTTCTGTCTATTTTGATTATTTTTGCATCCCTGGTGCCCAGAATAGTGCCTGGCATATAAGAGGCATTTATTAATTAATAGTAGAATAATGATTCCCTTTAAAAAATCATTGTAATTAATAATTAAATGGTTTTTCTTTTACATCTGTTTCTCCTACTAAGCCTTTAAGTATGTGTGGTACTTTAAAAATGAATTAAAGAATAATCTCTTCCTTCCCCTCAGAAGGTGCATCATATATTATGGCTAAACTCTTTTGCAAATATTTTCAATTACTTCTAAAGTACAATATGTTCTAGAAAGCTCCAAGTCAACCTGAAAACGATGCTATATTAAAATTATCAAGGGGAGTTTCCGTCATGGCTCAGTGGAAACTAATCTGACTAGTATCCATGAGGACGCAGATTCGATCACTGGCTTCACTCAGTGGGTTGGGGATCCAACGTTGCTGTGGGCTATGGTGTATAGGTCATAGATGTGGCTCAGATCTCACGTTGCTATGGCTGTGGCATAGGCCGGTGGCTACAGCTCTGATTTGACTCCTGGACTGGGAGCCTCCATGTGCTACAGTACGGCCCTGGAGAGACAAAAAAAAAATATATATATATATATATCTCAGGGAGCAAGTTAAATGCCCAGTATATGTGTATATACACAACTTTGAGAATAAGGTTGGCATCAATCCTGAACTCTTTTGACGTTCTACTGCAATCATGAATATGTGCAGTAGACCAATATACTGACACTCTCCAGTGAAGGACTGTAGTAATTGAACTCATGTTTATCCTTGCGGACTGAAACTTTGTAATGACCGCCACAAATGTACAGATTGGTTGACTTTTAGAGCTGAACATTTACCAATATTTACCGAGTTTTTAAGATTTTTAAATACATTATTTTATTGGATTTTAACTTCATCCTATGAAGTATTATTCTCCTCTCAATATAATAAAAAACAAGTTCAGAGAAAGGAATAATTAATAGTTAAATGGTGCTTATAATGTGATGGTGTTGTTCTTATTATTTGCTTTTCACAAATCCTTATCAGGTAAGCTGCATGATTCATTTTACTGGTGAGGAAACTTGAAGCACAGGGAGATATAAAAATGTGCCCAGGGTCAATGGAAAAGCTGAAATTTGTGCTAAATGACTTAACCTCGAGAAGTGGTAAAACCAGAAACTTGATTAGATTTTTCTTATACTAAATCTTATACACTTTCAGTGTACCACAGTGCCTCTAGACTCCAAACCATTCCAGAGATATTTAATGTGAGCCATGTATGTAATTTTAAATTTCCTAATAGCCAAAATAAAAAAGTAAAAAGAAACAAGTAAAACTAATTATAATAATACATATAGTTTAAATGTATTTAAAACAATATTTTAGGTATATTGAACAACACACCTAAAATAGTACCCAAAATATTGTCAACATTTAATTAGTTCAAAAGGATTAAAGATATATTTTATATATTTTTTCCCACTAATCTCCAAAATCCACTATGTACTTTGCAGAAATTACAAGGCATCTAAATTTAGACTAGCCACATTTCCCCCATGCAAACCAGATCCGAGCCATCAAGCTTAAAATTTTTATATATTGATAAGAATTATAAGCTCAGAGAAATGAATTCCCATCCTCAGAGTTAATCAGACACGTAAATGTCAAGTTGGTGACCAGACATAAAATAAAAAATCAGTTTCCAAGACATGAAGCCCATGAAGCCTCTGCTGCTTTGCTGTGTGAGGTATGGCTCTGACACATCCCCTCCTGCATGGTTTTCCTCAGAAGCCAGTCTCTGGACCTAAATGCCCAGAACCTGTTGTACTACATTTCATCTTCCAAACCTTAAAGGCCAAACTAGCTGATTTCACTTTCCAGTGGAACACTGTTAAACCCTATTTGTTTATTTATTTACTGTTACAAAGTTGCATGAAACAGAAAAAGAAAAAAAAATGTTTAAATCTCCATAGAACATAGGAGCCCAGAAACATCCTCTTTTCATAGACTGATTTTCTCTGTTTAAATAGAAATGGGCTGTAGAAAGCATATCATTGTAATGTGCATTTACCTGGGAAGAAGTCTGGAATGCTACAGATTTCAGAAAGTGTGCAGTCTGAAAGATGTTTCCCACCTTTGTCACAGATACTGTGGAATTTTAGAGGCTTTTTATATTCCCTTCAAGTTGCCAGAGCCGAACTGACTTAAGGTGTATATTAATAAGCAGATACTTAAAATACGGATTTCTTTAATCCTATCTTAACAATTATATTATTACTTTCCATAGGACTTGAATTTTCAAAGTCACAGGACCTTAAAAAGGCGCCTAACAGTGGCTGTGGAACTTTTTTCCCCTTAAGGTAGTGGTAGAAGTCCTTTTTGTATGAGCTCATACTTGGGATTCACACAAAAAGCATATAATGGTGGAACTGCTGTGAGTGAAGTGGGATTGGGGCAGGAACCATACTCTGGGGATTGGAGCCATACTCTGCTGGTCTTTCATTGTTTGACTTGGCAGCTGCGAAGGCAGCTCTCTGGAGCCTATGTAGCTAATTAACACAGTGAAAAACGGTGATTTAGCCTGTATAATACCCCTCTCCTCATTTTTTCTCCTTGCCAGACTGATGATAGCCAGATACTTACAATTTTAAAATATTTGACTTTATGAAAAATGGTCCAGGGGTGAGTACTAGAGTGCTAGAGCAGTCAACGGAAAGAACTGTAATGAGAAAGAACCAAGGTAGGTCAGGATTATTACCTGGGTATGAGAGTAGACCGAGTTCAAATTTGGGTAGTAGATTGTTGGGGACACACACCCACACACCCACAGAGAGAGAGACAGAGAGAGAGAGAGAGAGAGAGAGAGACCCCCCCAAACACAGAGCGAGAGACAGAGAGAGAGACCCCCCACACACACACACAGAGCGAGAGACAGAGAGAGAGACCCCCCCCACACACACACAGAGCGAGAGACAGAGAGAGAGAGAGAGAGGGACGGGGTGGGGGGTGTGTGTGTGAAATCTGACAAAGCGTTCAGTTTTGACAGGAAGATGTTTAATTTTAGCAAGTGTACATGAGGTAACAGCTATCCATTCACATGGCATCGTTTATGAGTGATAATTTGTCTTGAACTAAAGTTCAGAGTCAGCTTTAGCCATATGGAGTTGTCTGTTCATAAAGGAAGCCCTGGGGCCACACTCTGAGGGAAGTAATATGGAGAAAGGAATTCCCTAAAAAACAGTATGGACCAGGAGAGAAGGCCAGAGTCTGAGACTTGAAGAATAAATGGATATTAAGGCATCAGAAGAGCAAGAAAAACCAGTTAAGATAGTAAAGGAGCAACAGAGGTATGAGGAAAACAATCCAATCATTCTCAGCCCCTCTCCTGAGGCTCTCTTGAAAACAGGACCAGACTCTCTTCCTAAAGCCACAGTAACAGGCTTGTAATTGGACAAGTATGTATGCATTTTGTTTTTGTTTTTTTGCCTTTATAGGAAATAAAAGCATAAGTGAAAATTTATTTTTTCTACACAATTACTCATTATAGTAAAAGATCTTTAAAATGATTACGGATTCTCTTAAATAGAATAATTTCCTTCCTTCTTCCCTCCTTTTTTTCCTTCCTGCCTTCTTTTATTTTTTGAGTTCTGTCATTTGAGTACAATGAGGTGTATATGGATAGATCTAAAGGGTACTGTGCTCAGTGAAATAAGTCAGATAAAAACAAATACTGTATGGTATCACTTATATGTAGAATCTAAAATGTAAAGTGAATGCATATAACAAAACAAAAAAAATTCACAGGTACAGAGAACAAACTAATGGTTATCAGTGTAGAGAGGGGAGGGAAGAGGGACAGAACAAAGGTAGGGGATTAGGCGGTACAGACGACTATATATACAATAAATGAGCTATAAGGATATATTGCATAGTGCAGGGAACATAGCCATTATTTTATAATAACTTTAACTGGAGTATAATCTATAAAAATTTTGAATGACTATGTTGTATATCCAAAATTAATATAATATTGTAAATCAACTGTATCTCAATTTAAGAAAATTAATTTCTAGGCTGGTTCAAAGGATAGGAATATCTATTTGGTAACTGATAAGAACTGCCTATTTTGCTTACAGTATTTGTAGTACAGTGTTATCAATAAATGATAAGATGTTGGAAGCCACTGAAACATCCAACATTATTTATAAAATTGATATTGAATAAATAATGATGAATGTATGGGATGGAATATTATTTGGTTGCTAAAATATCTTTTAAATACTTACATATTAAGCAAAAGCTAGAAAACGAAATGGTATGTATGGTCTACTACAGTTTTGTTAAATTTATGCTTGTGGCTGGTGGCATGCAAAAGTGAGAATAGTTTTAATGAGGATGGGGTATGCATTATTTCACTATTTTACTATATTATTACTTCATGCTATTTCATATCTTTTTAGTTAAAAATATAATACATTACAAAGTGAAACAACTAGTTAATTTGGCTTATAAATTGCAGAAAATTTTTTTTTGTTACTTTGAAGTCACTTGTCATTCATTTTATCAAACTATGCAACTTTACTTCTCCAAGTAACTTAACATCTCCAAGACTTAGTGCCTTCATCTGTAAAATGTGACACACAGAGCTCTCAGACAATTTGAGAATTAGCTCATCAAGTCGTTCATTTGATGAGCAAGTTGATATTTTAAAAAATGACTTTTATTGTTTGTTTGTACCTTTAGTCATACTTAGGCACCAAATTGATTTATTCTTCAGAAGGGGAAAGACATAGGGCCCAGGTGAAAGACTCAATACAATACTCTGTGGAATTGCAGAGTGGCTCCATGATCCTTTTGCCATAGCTAATGGCAAAAAGTGGAACCCTGTTTGGGGGCTCCACATGTGAGAGTCATCTTTGGAAATTTAGAAGGACTTTGGGCTCCACTTATCTTTTCTTCTTTTTGTAAATTTTTGTCTGATAAAGGCTTCTTACTTGAAGAAAAGACAGGCTTTTACATCACCTGTGGGTAGCATCATCTAAGAACTACAGTGTGCTGAGAACTGTCTTGTGATTACTTCACAATGGATGTTTTTCAATGGATGACATTCAGAGTAAACATGAATTGACAACTGCTTTCAGATAGACCAGTTCACACATTTGTATTTAAAAAGAAAATTCCCAACCTGCAGTGTTATTAAAAAGCGAAAACAGTATACTCAATATCATATCTACATCAGCATATAGACTTGTTTATTCAGTGTTACTGTGTTAATTTGCTCTTCATGATTATTTAGGAACTAAATTGAAAACACAAATAAATAATCATTAATTGAAACTTCTAACAGTATAGACAAGGTGTGTTAATATCTACAATAATAAAAAGACACAATCTTGATTTTAAGAAATTTAAGATAAAGGCGACTGGCAGGGGTGGATGAGAAGGGGGGAAATTAGTGGGGCTAGTGGTACAAAAGGAAAAATAAGTTTGTAACTACCATAAAACAATGCTTTAAGAAATGCAATACTACAAGTATAAATTGGATTATGGATTTCATTAACTCCTTTGGGGAAGGCTTCGTAGAGGAGGTGATGTTTATAAACCAAATGAAAAGTAAGCACGGAGGCATGGCAAAGCATTTGATTTTGGTAATTCAAGCAGTCTGGTGTTGCTGGAGTATGAGGAAGAGAATGAGGAAACAGGAGAAGATCATTCTGTGTTTCAAAATGGTGGATTATTTCTAAACTAAATTAAACACGGCATTAAACATATACATACAACACAAGATTTTATAAATAGTGTATACAATCATTCAGATCAACTAACTAGACTGCATCTTAAAACTTCTTAAGATAATGTTGTATAATTATAATTTAGATGTTCAAGAAAATGATAATATTTTGCAATGAATCTCAGACCTGTCCTAGGTAAACTCTGAAGGATTGGTACCATCTGAGTATGGTAGGTGCATTGAGAGGATGCCATGATCTACTGTGTATCCTGGGTTGGGGCATTCCTTTGCTACCTTAACTCTGTATCATATACTCATTCTGCAAAAGATTGAATGAGCAGCAATTTCTATTTGCTAGGCATTGTGCTAGAAGCTAGGAATACAACAGTGAGTTAATGATTCAGTCCCTGTCCTCACAGAGCTTAGAATCTTGAGATGAGTTGATCTTGGCTGAGATTCAGTTAGAGTGCTGTGTTCCTGATGGGAGATGTAAAGAACATCTACTGTGTGAGCATACAGTAGGCTCTGTAGTTCAAGGAGGAAGGGTCAGAGAAGATGTCCTAAAGAAGTGCTGTTCAAACCTAAGAAGTTAGGAATAAGGTGGGGGAACTGGGGAAAACTAGGCTGGGCAGAAGAGTAAGTGGGGAGAATGAGAGAGAGAAAGAGGGAGGGATGGAGGAAAGGAACACACATGGTGTTTTTTCTGAGAAGGGAAAAACTTAATGTAGCTGAAACTAGACTGTAAGATAGGTAGAGGGTCAGGGACATAGATGAGACTAGAAAAATAGGGGAGGAAATAAGGGTAGATTAACAGTGAGAAGGCTTGTTATGGATTTTATAAAGGGTATAGTTGATTTACAGTGCTGTATCAATTTCTGCTGTACAGTGTAGAGACCCAGTTCACATGCTAAAGAGTTTTGAACTGGGATGTAACAGGATCAGATTCATGAGTCCTTGGTTTTATTGTCGTTGTTGTTGCTGTTTTGCTGTTAAGGGCCGCACCTGTGGCATATGGAAGTTTCCAGGCTAGGAGTTGAATCGGAGCTACAGCTGCCAGTCTATGCCAGAGCCACAGCAATGTGGGATCTGATCTGACCTATACCACAGCTCACAGCAATGCAGGATCCCTGACCCACTAGGCAAAGCCAGGGATCGAACCCGTATCCTCAGGGATACTAGTCAGATTCGTTTCTGCTGAAGCTACAACAGGAACTCCCAGATTTGTGTTTTAAGAAGTGCACCTTTTTTGCATTTAGAAAAGACTAGACGGTTAAGAGTCAGAAGACCAGATAGGGAGCTCCTGTGGATCTCATCCCTTCATGATGGTGGTCTGAACTTGGGTAGGAGCCTTGAGGATGGAGAGAAGTGGGTGGATCCTAGGCATAATTTGGAGGTGGAGTCCATAGGATTTGGCGAGGGACTGGATGTGGAGTGTGAGGGAGAGGAAGGGGCCGTGCATTGTCTCACGTGTCTGTCTTGGTCACTGGGGAGATGATGTCTCTTAGTTAAATCTCACCAGCAGTGCTAGAAAGGACTGAGCATGTGGAACTTCAAAGTTGCTTGCTCCTGGATCCTGTCAGGCTGAATTGATTAGTGCTTGAGCTGTTTGCTGTGAGTGGGCGTGTAAGGACTACAATTTGTTTTTACTCTTCTTGAGACAATCCCTAATCATACTCTCTATACTATAATGCAGCATATGAGTTCAGTGCAGAAAATGATCTGCCTCTGCTTCACTAAACTGAAGTCCAAAAATGTACCAAATGACTACACTACAGTTTTCATTGAAGAGGAAATCAGGTCTTCATATGAAAATGGGTAATTACAATACTTTTAAAACACATTAGGCCTTGTCATTTTTAAAAAATTTTTGGCCACACTTGTCACCTGGGGAAGTTCTAGGGCCAGGGATCAAACCCATGACAGAGTAGTGACTTGTGCCACAGCAGTGACCACACTGGATCCTTAACTGCTAGGCCAACAGGGAACTCCCAGGCCTTGTTATTTTTGAAATTAGGAAAACTTTATATCTATCACCAGGAAACCTTTTAGAACCTTTTGCTAACAAATAATTTTACAAATGAAAAAACCGTGGAGGTTAAGTTATTGGCTCAAGGTCAGTCACTGGTCGTTGATTAATTTCTTACTAAATAGCACTGATGATGTCTTGAAAAGTGTTGATTAAACAAGTGAAAGGGAGTAGATGTCATCATAGGGCCCATACAATTGTTTTATGTTGGTATCAAACTATCCTGATAATTTTTGTGGCAAAAAGAAAGGGATGCTCTGCTAAATCATCTGAAATGGAATATGGGTATAGTTTCTGTTCTCAGTGATCATGCCTGCTTCTAAATTCTTTTGTTAGGTGATTTATGCACATTTATCTAGAGCATAATTATCTTGATTAATATTGAGAAATATGGTATTTATGATCCCATGTTTAATAGTACCTCGTGATTAGCCCTTTAAAAATAAACCCTCTTGTATATACAATTTCATAATTCCATTTCAGATTATCAAGTGCTAACTAATATTTTCAAAAATTTAATCACTCATATGTAATGGATTTAGTGAAAATATGTGTGAGGGGGTATTGTAGCTCTGATATTACAAATCAGTGATAAGTTAAAGCCACATTTTAGTGTTTTGAAGCAGTCATATTTTTCTGGTCTTCTGCCTTTTGCCTTTAGATGTTAGAATGTTTATTACTTACAGAAACAATTTAGAAAAATGAAGTTACTAGAAATTAGAAGAAACTTAGATATGACATTCTGCATGTATATTTATTGATTTGGCCCTATTCTCACCTATGAATAAAAATCTTGTCTGGTGTTAGTAAAGCAAAATATGGGCTTCCTCTACACTCCCCACATTGGAAACAAACATTCAACAAATTTTATGTTGATTATATCATTCTGACTTCCAATTAGATGATCTATGTTAAGAGAATTTTTCCTGGTGGAAAATGGACCAGATCTTCTATTTTCCTGCACAAACAAAAGAAAATTCCTTGCATTTCCTAAATGATCTGGGCCGTTGCTGCTAAACTTTTGTTACTTCACTTAGGAAAGACCCATGGTTGAGAATGTTAGGAATTACTAAAACAGATTCATTTTTCTTTCTTTTTAGGGCTGCACCTGTGGCATATGGAGGTTCCCAGGATAGGTGTTGAATCAGAACTGCAGCTGCTGGCCTACACCACAGCCACAGAAACGCCAGACCCAAATTGCATCTGCAACCTACTCTGCACCTTGGAGCAACACTGGATCCTTAACACGCTGAGCAAGGTCAGGGATTGAACCTGCGTTCTCATGATGCTAGTTGGATTCATTAACCACTGAGCCACTATTGGAACTCCTTTCCTATTTTTTTAAAAAAATGTAGTTTAGGTTTGATTTCTCCCAATGCCAATGGAAAAGTTCAGACATACAAGGAAGCAGCAGCAGCTTCTATATATCAATACCAATGGGCTGGTTCACAAGAGACAGGACAAACTGTCCCAATCTGCGTTCTTTTAATCATTCAAAAAAAAAAAAAAGCAAGTAAAAAAGTTCTATTAATTACGCAAAGTGTAGTGTTTGGTGAAAAAACAAAACAGCTATGACAAAAACGGATCAATGTGGTTTCTATAATATCTTCATAGTGTGGTAGTCCCTCACTCTTTGTACCCTCAACCAGATTCTTCATGCAAGACAGATCAGCTTACATAAGAGAAATGAACAGAAAGCAGGATTTTACATTTCTGCTGCCTGCTTTCTGATCAAAATTAAGGCTCCCAACGTCACTCAGAGAGCCGGAGATTGGATAATGCATTATTGTAGGAAAAAACTTGACGTGTTTCTATTAAGACTTTAAAAAGTTTGGTTTACTCATACAATCCTATGCTGGCTGCATCTACACAAAGAAATCACTGGGAATGCTTTTTAAACATAAAATTCTGGGCCCCAACCTACAATTACTATAATATAACCAGAAGAACCTGGATTCTGAGTTTTTATGAAGTGCTTTAGGTGATTCTTGAGTTCAAACAAGTTAGAACAATCTTCTTAAACTTGAATGTGCATAAAAATTATCTGGGGCTCTTGAAACAAAAGCATATTCTGATCCAATTGGTTTGGCTGGGGCCTGAGATTTTGCAGTTCTAACAAGTCCTCAGGTGATATTGCTGGTTTGAAGATACTTTAAGTAGCAAGATCAGGGAGAATATAACTCATCTGGCTGGTATGTAAATCAGTAGAGGCCATTACATATTCCTTCTGCATCTATAGATTCTTTACCAGAGGCCTCTCCCCCACATTGGTGATGCTTATTTCTCATTTTTCACTGATTGTATCTGTACAAGCTCGTGTGATCAGTTAAGGTTAAGGCATCCTATTTGTCTCCACTTAGCTTATAAAAAGTTCACACAGAGATAAAAAGAGTCTGAAACAGAAATGGACACTACACATTAAGTTACATAATGGCTTTATATTTAATATAGTACTTCTCACCATGGAGATGTTACTCGGTTAATATAAAGATTTTTTGTTTTTGTTTAACATTAAATCTCTTCTCCATTTCAATGTAAAGTACTTTTTTTTTACATTAAATCTTTTCTCTAATTCAATGTTCGATACACTGAATACAATTTCTACATTTTCCATCCCCTGCAAAGAAATGTTTTAATTTTTGATCAACTGTATTTGATATGTAAGCACATTATTCACTTGGGAGATAACAAAACAAAAATCCAATAAAAATCTGGAGAAAAGATTCAACAATGCAGCAGGCAGTGATTATAACTTAACAGTGGCAACTACCGAGGATTCTAGGCAAGTGTTTCCTTCTTCCTATTGAGAATTCTGAAACTATGAAATATCACTTATGCAAATTTCAGTCATTTCACTTTTTTGACCCTCTTTCTAACTAGCAAATACAAATTACAGATGGTATTTTTCAATGCATTATTTGCTGTGAAGAAAACATTTTGTTTTCCATTTGACCATAGTATATCAATTTGTTCCCTTTCATAGGGAAATAACCAAGAATATGAAACTACCCTATTTAACTGTTTCTTGAGAACTTTCAGACACCAAAGCTCAGTTTTGAACCTCAAATAGCACATAGGTTTTCAGGGCAAGGTTTGATTCAGGAGATCCTTCTGAGTCACATCTGTCCATTTCTCTTTCGTGCATATACCCCCAAACAAGCACAAATGCCTGTAATGCTGATAACCACACCTAGCAAGAGAGCGATTGCATCTCCAGCTTCTACTGCTTCAACAACAGGCAGCACCAAAAGCAATGAAAAGAGGACTAAGAACAACTGGGTTGAAACTGAGATCATGATGTTGAGATCTTGAGGTGGCTGGTTCTTGAAGGCTGAAGGTTTCTAAAAATTAAACATGAAAACAAAAAGGAACCATGTAAAATTTCTGCCTTTTCAAGTGACAATTTACATACCTGTCAAATAAATAACAGTTCACTGTTTTTTTTTTTTTTTTAGGGCCCCACCAGCAGCATATGGGAGTTCCCAAGCTAGGAGTTGAATCTGAGCTGCCCCTGCAGGCCTAAGCCACAGCCACAGCAGCACTGGATCCCAGCATCCTTGACCTATGCTGCAGCTTGCAGGGATGCGGGATCCTTAACCCACTGAGTGAGGCCAGGGATGGAACCTGCATCCTTACGGAGACTATGTCAGGTTCTTAACCCGCTAAGCCACAATACGAACTCCAGTTCACACTTTTTAAATTAGAGCTTTTAAAAATTATTTCAGACCCATCTCATTTTAGGTAGGAAAAACTGAGGTAAGTAAATGGTACTTAAAGATAGTCATATGAGGATAATCTTCCCTTCTTATGGTAATTCCCAGGCATTTTCCACACTCTATAATGCCAACATCGTATGAGTCAACAAAAAAGATATTCAACAGCAGAACATATTTAAGAAGATACAGAAAATGCACAACAAGCTAACTTGGAAACTTAAAATATCCTATGTAATGAAAATCACATTTTTTCAGGGTCTTACTCAACCAGGAAATGCAGACATACCTGGCAAAGTCAAACAGCATAACAGTCTGTTAAGTCGTAGGGGAAATGGTAATACGTACCAAAGAATGAGGTAATTGCTTAATTCTATACGACTCCTCTCCAGGACTCCAGATGCTGAGGCTAAAAGGTTCCACGTGACAGCGCCTATTATCAGAGAAGCGTAGCAGGATTTAAAATTACATGTTATTAATTATTATTACTTTAAAGAGGAAGCTAGAGTCAGTGCAGAGCGGGGAGGTTATAGGGAAGGGAAAAGAATGGGTAATAACTAGAGACAACAGTTTGTTCAAGCAGGGGAACTAGACAAAAGTTGGTCAGTTCGCCTATAAAGGAAAAGCTAAAAAAAATAAAATCAATCGAAAAACAAGTTCGTTCTAGAATGTGATATTAAGACTTCAAAAAGAATCCCT
Source organism: Catagonus wagneri (assembly GCA_004024745.2). NCBI lineage: Eukaryota > Metazoa > Chordata > Mammalia > Artiodactyla > Tayassuidae > Catagonus > Catagonus wagneri. The sequence continues at coordinate 4,476,703 of PVHT020000105.1, read as the reverse complement.
ACTTCGGTCAGGCAAGGTGCAAATGTGCCCCCTGTTTTACAGATACACTTGGCAACCTAACTAACCTTCGGAGACAAGTTCGTACATTACCTCCCAGGAAGCAGCCATTACAGGAATGGCGAGCAGGGCGGAGTATCCAAACTACATTTCCCACCATACCCTGTGCCTGCGACTCCCAGATGCACCCGCGCGCTCCCCAGTAACTGGTGGTGGGTTGACGGTCAGGCTCCGCAGAAGCCGCTGAGGCGCGAGCTCTCAGGGCTTTCTCACATGCCCTAAGCTGTACGTGGTAAAAAAAAAAAAAAAAAAAGGAAGATAGCAAGTGCTTTTTTATCTTGTTCGACGTTCAAGACGCTCAAGTAGTTATGTCTTTTTCTCTGACTGAAATGAGAGCCAACGGCGGGAGAAGATCACCCAGGCAGAGCCATCTGTTTTCAGGTGCATTTAAATGAGTGGCTTCCAATATTTTTGACGAGGGCAGTCCCGTTACCATCTCCTAAATGTGTTTTATGACATTTGTTCGCTATTTTTGAGCAATGGGGGAAAACATGTTTAATAAGACATTTTGGAAATTGGTAAAAACACTTGTAGGGAAAAGCAGTTTAGGAAAAAAAATAGATTAAGCACTGTAAGAAGATCTCTTAGGTTCTAGAGTTCTGAGTTTCCCTATTAGTTGAGGAGTGCAGTATATTGGTACAACTTAGAGATTTCTTCTCAGTCACGTGTTTATGATACCCACCCTAAATGTCCCCAGATACTTATGCAAAGTTGTAAAATTATTTTTAAGTTATAAGGATGAGTTATTTGCAAATGCCTTTCTGATAGGTTGTCTTGAAGTCTGTTACCTGTGAAATCCTTACTGAACCTTTGTACTCACCCAGTTTTTTGAATTCACATTTCCTGACAGGAAAATGTATTTGGTGCTCTGGAAACCAAATTATTATTGTTGTTATTAATGATGTGGGTCACTTGCCCTGTCTAAAAGTCCCCTTGGTTCAGTCTGTTAGATACAATCCCTCAGAAACAGCAGGTTATATTTCAGCTCAGTGCCCGTAACTGGCATATAATTTTTTTTTATTGTTGGTTATTTTTTTCTTACACTTTACTAATCTCTCTGGACTGACAGCAAAGCTTTATATTCCTAGCTCCTAGCACACACAAAAGGTGCTCAGTGATGTTGGCTAGTAGTTATTTCAGTAAATAAATGTGCCAATAGGATTTCACAAAGGAAAGAAGTGCTCAATAAATGAGAGCAAGGTGTCTCTTGCAGTTGGAAGTCTAAGGATAACTACACAATAATGTCAGCATTGCCCCTCTAAACTTGATTAGTTTAACAAATTCTGTCTTTGCCTCATTTGCCTTGGGCTACTTCTGGTTTTGTACCTTTATAATAGGTTATATTTGAAATAGCTATTTTTTATGCCTTACAAAATATTCTCTGCATTCTAATGTGAACAATTTGGGGGAGAATTTAATTTTTCCCCATATATTTATTCAGTTAGCTTATGTCAGCAGAGGTTATGCTAAATTCAGTATTATTACAGTCTTATTTCTAGGGTCAGTCTTGAAGATAATGGTTTAGTTTTAAGTTTGATGAGTCTGTGGATAGTAAAATGCTTTTTCTTTAAATTATTATGGAAGTTCCTGTTGTGGCTCAGTGGGTTAAGAATCTGGCTTGTATCCATGACGATGTGGCTTCCATCTCTGGCCTCGCTTGCTGGGTTAAGGATCCTATGTTTCTGTGGCTGTGCTGTAGACTGGCAGCTATAGCTCTGTTTCGGCCCTAGCCTGGTAACTTCCATGTGCTGCAGATGTGGCCATAAAAAGAAAAAAAAAAATACGTTGAGATCATCTGATGACCTGGCCTATCTGAAAAAGAGGGCAGAAGTTTGTGCAGAGAGATGTTTTGTGTCCGTGTAGTTTCACAATAAAATTAGTTAACTTTTCCTAACCAGGATCCACCCTAATCAGGCTGTTTAACAAAGGTATTGCTATACGTGCTTTTGTCTTCCCTATCACAACCCTAGTTTCCAAATGGTATCCTAGATCACAGTTTTCTTTTCTTACTACCCTAACTAGTGATTTAAAAATAAATCAGATCATTTACTTGTTTGCTTAAAGCTATCCAGTTCCATCACAGTAAGCAGAAATCCAAACTCTTTATCAAGCCTCACAATGCCCTGCACATTCAGGCCTCTGCCTGCTTCTCTGACATCAGGCTATAATTCACTCAGGCTCATCCCATTCCAGTCGCACTCTTCTTTTTGCTCTTTCTTAAATATGCAAATTTTGTGATTTTATTGAATCAATTTGTATTGAATCAAATTTTGTTGATTAACAGTTTGTCACTGGTATACTGTTCATAGTAGAAACTACCTTTAAGTAAGAAGTCTGCTTTTGGGCTAAACTCTGAAGTTATTTTGATTGAGATTATTTTGGGTCTTACATATATTCTTAATATTAATAGCAAGACCTTATGTCTTACATATATTCTCCATAATATTAATAGCAAGACCTCATGTCTACGTGTATATAAGGCACAGCAATGCCTAAATAAAACAGGAATGTACTTTGTTCAGGAATCTGTCTATAATAGTCCACATTTACTTCTGATGTCCACTTGGGGTACAAATGTTGATTAAGTCTACCTGGATGGTATTTTTTTTTTTCTTAACGATACCTGAATGGTTTCTTTTACATACTGCTTAATGCTGGACAATCAGAATTTGATTTTTTGTTGGGACTGTACTTAGCTGTGCAGACATAATATTGCAAGATGTTTAGCATCTCTAGCCCATGGCCACTAAATGTCAATGGAATCCCCCAATCATGAAGACAATCAACTGCCCTCACATATTACCAAACACTGGTGAGATACTGTCCCTGGTTGAGAACTACTCAAGATTTCATCAAAATAAAAGAATTTGGAGTTCCCATGTGGCTTAGAGGAAATGAACCTGACTAATATCCATGAGGATGTAGGTTCTATCCCTGACCCCGATCAGTGGGTTAAGGATCTGGTGTTGCCACGAGCTGTGGTATAGTTCGCAGATGTGGCTCGGATCATGTGTTGCTGTGGCTGTGGGGTGGGCCAGCAGCTGTACCTCCGATTCCGCCTGTAGTCTAGGAACCTCCATATACCTCGGGGTATGGCCCCACAAAAGAAAAGAAAAGAATAGGAATAGTTGAAAACAGAATGAAACTGCATATACAGTGTACCCACACGTACATATACCCCCCACCCCCAACACCGCAGTGCTCTAAGGTTTTAGATCCTTTCCTTCTTGCTTATGCTGGTTTTGTTGTTATCTACAGGTTTCCTTGTGTCCTGTCAGTATTCCTGCCAGACGGGTTCCACTGGTCTCTTTCTTATAACAGCACTGATATGCCAATTGAGGTGAGATATTTCTGCTCTTATTTCTGTCATTTAGTATTTAAGCTGTGGAGAGGTGCTGTAATGTGGTGTATGGAATATCAACCTTTTCCTTGCTAGTTTTGGGCATTTGAGTAGTTACTTAATCTCTCTGAAACTTACTTTCCTTTTATAAAATTTATTGTGTGCGGATTAAATGGAATGTTTCTAAAGTCGCCAAAAAGTTACCAGAGCTCTCTATATATCAGTTCCCCCTTATTTGTATTTCTGTTCCCCTGGTTACTGGTTAAGTGTTAGATTTCTGGGGTTAGACCCCTTGGTTAGAATTCTGGCTCTGCTGCTTACTAACTGTATGACAACAGACAAGTTAGTAAGCTTTTCTGAGACTTGGCTTATCCATCTGTAAAACGGGTGTATATTATGAGGATTAAATGAGTTAATTTCTGGAACTAGTGACTAGCATATAGTAATCCCTCATTAAATATTGACTATTGTTACTCTTTGCTGTTAATCAAATCCATGAAATATGGGGTCTCCAGGTTGTAGCTTCTCTCCATTTTGAAAGTGCTCTTCAGCAGACAAACATGGTAAACAGAAAATGTCTGTGGAACTGTTGGGTACAGAGGCATTTTAGGCTTCCGAGGCTGTGGGTTGGGAGCTGACTAGAAAACACTTCCCTAGAACTTGAGGCTCTTTTGCTGCCTTGATGGGATTTTTACTATTTAACTATTTCATACCCATAGGTGGTTATATTTATGTTTAAAATATATCCTCCTTTCAGTTATTATATAACAGTGATTCTTTATATTGGGTCCAAAGAGTTTTGAAAATAAGATTGAGAGGGTCTAGATATGGGTGAATAGCTCTAAGAAATCATTCAGCTGAAATGATATCTAGGGCAACCCCAAGAAAACCCAGGAAATAAACACTCTTAATTCCTTTTAAATTCTCTTTCTGATTAGAGCAGCTAATCTATAACTCTGCATTGCTTTTTCCTATAAATTGCATCAAAAGAAAAGGCAGCATTAGAAGCTTTGCTAAAAGGGAATTATGATAATTGAAACTTTGATATCAGAGGAATGTATTATTCTTGGTAGTTATGGGATAATTAATTGCAGAGCTTGCATGATAGAGGAAATATTTTTGTCTTCCCCTAAGAGATGGCATTCCACTCAGGGTTGAGCATAGCACCAAGATTTTTACCTTACCTCTTTGGTTTCAGTAAGGTTCACTGTCTGAAGAGGATAAATATTATTCTTACAACCCCTACTTAGAACTCATTTGCTTGTACTCATAGATGAGGAACTCTGTTTTGCCAAATAACTTCAAAAGCTCATTTTTTTTTTCTATTTAGAGTTTGTCTTTGACTTATATGTCAAGGGTCCTATAAATGGTTTTAATTAGTTTATAATCTATACTGTAGTTGAAAGTGTCAACCCAGGGTTTACTAGTATTAAGTAATGTAGAGGCAGGGAGTCACTTTCTGGAATACAGTGAATATAATCATCTCCTCCACTCCTTTGATCTGAAGCTGCTTTTTGATTTTTGATGTGCCAGCAAACCATCTTAATGAACTGTGACTTAACTCAGATATTTTGTCTAGATTGCTGACCGGGACAATGACTGTTCTGTTGTACATGTGTGGTCCCTCTTCTAAAAGAGATGATCTTTTCTAAGCCGTGCTAGAGAGCTGAGCAGCTTATTCTGTGTTGAGCATCTGCCAGCTACAAGTTCTGCCTCTCAGCATGTCTGGTAGCAACATGAACCACAACTCTTCTGAAGCAGTGCCACATTCCATTTCCCTCCTAAGCTGCCTGAATGCTTCTACAGGCTTCTGCATAGTTCTTCTTTTGGCATTAAGTATCTAGTGTTATCAAATCCAGAATTTAATCTTTCAGTTCAGGAGAATCTAAGATTACACCATTCTTCACTGAAACAGAGATCACTGGTATCCAGTGATACCCAGAGACAAAGAACATTATTTTAAACACTTTAAACACTAATCTGAATGTTGGAGGGCAAAATTTTCCAAGTCAGTTGTTTCAGAGAAGAATAAAGAAGTGGCTTCTGCCTATTTTATAATGTTAAAAGTGAGTCATTGGTAGGCCCTTCTGGGATCTATCAGCAAAGACAGGATAGGCTGACATTAAGATTTTGCACTGACTGCTGTTAGTTAGGGAGTTCATGAAATCCAGACTTCCTCATTAGCAATGGAGCCAAGCTGAGTGAGTAGAGACATTTTATTGGAGTTTCACAAAATTAAAAAGATCCGCTCAGAGCTAGTCAGTGTTTCCCATCAATAATAGGACATTCATCATTGAGACTGTTACATTAGAGCTAACTAATCATTAGGCTTATAGGTTGAGATAAGTTGAACTTTCCAGAGCTATTTAGCTGCTGCAGAAAAGACATCTGCTAAGACTAAATACTCTGGTGCCAGTGTTTTACAGACATGTATGGGGAAGCTGCAGTGGTCATTTTTGACATGATTCCAGATACCATCTAGAGGCCATTGCTGATGTAGCCTTGATTTCCACTGATGAACCTCAGTAAACCGTGGGGATCAATCACACACATAAACCCGTGGCATCCAGGAAGCAGGAACCGTGTGCTCAGGCACTGTGTTCAGATTTTACATTGCTGGGCTTCCAGGATGTGGCTAAGAATACTTGAATGGGACAAATTTATAGTTCTGAAAAGTTGTGAGATTATCTTTTTCTGTAGTGTTTTATCCATGGTGATGGACTGATTAAAAACAGTGACTCAGGAGATGTCATCAGTTGGCCCATCTCTGCCACTAACTCAGTGAATTTGTGCAAATTATCTATCTTATCAAAATTAGAGTTTTCTAATCTGTAATGAGAAAATTGCCAATCTTTGTAGGATTCTCATTGTAGATTAAATGAAGTGATACATAAAAATGCCCAATATGGTTAGTGCCTAGAACTCTCATAGATATGAGACTAGCTGATCAGGTAATATTTAAGTGCTACACAAGGAAATTTAAAGTCAGGATTATCTTGCCTCATGGAAGGGGGGAAAAATATTTCTCATGAAAAAAAAAAGGATTTTCTTAGAAACCAAGGTTTCATGCTACATGGGGTAAGACCGATCGATTGATATTTAACCAATGCTTAAATAGGGTCAGGATCTATTCCATACATTAAAAATGTAAATCCCTTTTTTTTCTTTAAAATAATCCTGTGAGGTAGATACTATGATTATCTCCTGTTATGGTGAGGAAGCTGAGGCATGGTTAAGTAATTTGTCCATAATAAGTCACTGTTAGATTCGAAATATGAACCCAGGAAGTCTGAGGTCTATACTCCTAATTATTGCGTACATGCTTTCACGTGGAAAGTGTCCACAGTATCAAACCACATTTTAATTTTCTTTAAAATAAAGTGCTCTAGTATTGCTTATGAAACCTAACGATGGGAGTCACTGAGGAGTTGTTGGTGTTTACATACTTCCCTCCAGGGCCTAGTTTTGTGAATGAATGAATACTAGTATTCACCCAATTTTTTCAATTGATTTTGACTTAGATTTAATAGATACAGACAAAAAAGTGTTTTTTAAAAACTAAGGTATGTCTGACTGAGGCTCACAAGAGCACTTACTGATGGGCAAAGGCATGATATGTCAAAGAACATAGATTGTGATGTGTTGGCAAACTCAACTATTATGAAATACTGAAGTCTATATAATATACAAAATTTAAAAAGAAAGAAAGTCAAAAGAATCTTCCGAAAAGCTTTCCTTAGAGGTGAAACTTAAACCAGTCATTGCAAAAGTATAAGAGGTTATTAATTTAGTATGTGGAATTCATAAGGAAATAGTACTTCCTGTGTATGGACCAGGTACTCATTTTGATTAAGTAACCGTAGAGACAGACAGCATGAAACGTAAAAAATTAAAAACATACCAGATAGAAAACTGCAAGTAGCACAGGAGAGTGAATCATGCCCCAACTGGTCTTAGCTTGATTACCCTTAGATCTAAAGATTTACAAAGTTCCCGTCCAGCCATTTTCTTAGTAAAACCACTCATTTTTCAGACCCTGAATTTCTGCTTTGTATATCTCAACTTGTGCGTTGAAAAATACATTAAGGGAGTTAATGTATTAACTGAACCTGTGGCTCAGTGGTTAACGAATCTGACTAATAACCATGAGGTTGCGGGTTTGATCCCTGGCCTTGCTTAGTGGGTTAAGGATCCGGCGGTGCCGTGAGCTGTGGTGTAGGTTGCAGACGCGGCTTGGATCCTGTGTTGCTGTGGCTGTGGCGAAGGCCGGCAGCTACAGCTCCTGTTAGACCCCTAGCCTGGGAACCTCCATATGCCGCACGTGCGGCTCTACATAAAGGCAAAATGACAAAAAAAAAGAAAAAGAAAAAAAAAAAGAAAAATACATTAACAAAATCTAAAGTCAATTTGGACATGATAGAATTATAGGACTAGAATTTTTATAGATAAGCATTAGCTTGGAAGTGGTAATTTTTAGACTGATCTTGGAAACGTAAATGAGTATCTCAACATTTTATGTAGACATTTACTATGAATTTTTAGTTGATGTATTGTAAGTTATTGGTCACTTTTAGTTTTTAAATCTGTTTCTTTTGCTAAATCATATAGATGATCCAGGTAGAGAACTTTATGGTATAACATCAGTTTCTGTGTTATGGAATGATTTATTTATACATGAAATGGTGAACTGGAGAGCATCAATAAAGTTTCTTTACTCTTGCTTGTAATATTTTGATTGTTTATAAATCTGTTCCCTGAGTCCTTTATGACAACAGGTTACTTGCCTATAGATATCCTTAAAGTGGTATTTTTTAAATTAAAAATTTTCATAAATAATTTTAAAAATTATGACAAAAGATTTTATTTGCTGGAAGAATAGTTTTACTCAAGGAGGTTGCCAGATTTTCTATTCAAAATAAAATTCTTTATTTCATAAGTGGGATAGATTTTTTTTTTTTTTTCTCTTTAGAGCTGCACCTGTGGCATATGGACGTTCCCAGGCCAGGGGTAGAATCTGAGCTACAGCTGCCAGCCTATGCCATTGCCACAGCAACGCCAGATCCAAGCCATGTCCGGCTAACAGCAACGCTGGATCCTTAACCCACTGGGTGAGGCCAGGGATCAAACCCTGTGTTCTCAAGGATACTGACTGGGTTCGTTACCCCTGAGACACAGTGGGAACTCCCAGATATTTTAAAAAAATGATTGCAACTAGTTCAGTTGAGGAAAAAGTCCCATACAGTGCTCTTTGCAGTTTTGTTTACTGTGATTTAGACCCATTTTAATGCATTTTAAGCTTTCATTTCTGAGGAGAGTCAAAATAAGTAACTGACCTCATTCTGAGTCAAAATGAAGCACTGTTTTTGTGAGCATGCCTATCAACACTAGGATGTGATAAAGTGAATGTAGTGTGCTGTGTAAGGGCACGGAAATAATCCCATCATCTGTGCTGCTTTAATAGGATCCTTAGTAAGAATACTCAGCATACCTTTGGTCACTAAGCTTTCAAAGGGACCTAGAGAGACAGCAGAGAGCCCAGGGATGAGTGGCAGAGTTGATTCAAGTGATCCAAAAATTGGTCCTGGAAGAGTGTTCTCAAGACATATTATGTAGTTAACTTGCATCCCAATTACGTGGAAAGTTTATTTAAAGATGTAAATTTCTAAAACAAGTTCTCCAACTAATTCTTAGGTTCATCAGATCTTATGAACTTTGTCATTAGGGAAAATAAGTTATTTGGCCTGATTGTTTGGGAAGAGGAAACATAGAGGCAACTGAATAATTATCTTTAACTTAATTAATAATAGGTATTTAATAAGACCCATGAGTTATTCATCTTGCTCTCATGGACCGCTTTTCAGTTGCTAATGAAGCAGGAAATACGAATATTTCTTGCTATTTGTTCATGTGTCGAATGACATTTTTTCTCATTATTTCTTACAGACTTACCTTTATCTCTCTAAAACTTCAAAAAATCTATATAACATTATCATAATTTCCATCTTTAGAACTGTAGAAACATCTCATTCTTCAGAGAAAACAAAGCCTTTCCAAGCAGTAAAAGGGCTTCATTAACAAAATGGACAGTATTGACAGTTTTAAAATATAATAATGCTGTTGTGACTTCCACACGGTTACTTCTTAACAACAATCTTCTGTTAAAGACTAGAACAGAACATTGAGTACAACTCACTGAAGGTGATCAGAAAGGTTTTATGTGGTTGGTTTCTAACATGTAGCTTTTTGGTGCTTCAACATTAAGCACGGATTGAGTTTTTCAGGCCTTGAACCTATCTTCCCTAAAAATTTCTTCTCACAGTAGGTGTTTGGAAGGGAACAGGATAACCTAGAGTGCTGGTATTCTAAATTGCTGGCTGAAGGCCCGTCCATATGCTTAGGAACTGAGACCAGCAAGAAGCGAGATAGTTATCCTGTTATAAAAATTGTGTAGTTCTAATAGGTGTTCTTGCCAACACAGTTGTAGCTGGGTAAAGTGGGGGCTTCAGCTCAGGCAGGTCTTAATGCTTTCAGTTTTATCTCACTGATTTCTCATACTGTTCCTAGTATTGCAATATCCTTGTAGGGGCATTCCATATATATTGAGTACATTAACTAGACTGAAAAAAGTTCACAGTGTAAGAGTTTTTTTTTTTTTTGCCTTTTTGTCATTTTATGGCCGCGGGTTTATGGCCGCACCCGCGGCATGTGGAGGTTCCCAGGCTAGGGGTCTAATCGGAGCTGTAGCCACTGGCCTGCGCCGCAGCCACAGCAACGCAGGATCCGAGCCGCGTCTGCAACCTACACCACAGCTCACGGCAACGC
>PVHT020000105.1:4353223-4465484 GCA_004024745.2 Catagonus wagneri | reverse complement strand
GGACCGTTAACCCACTGAGCAAGGGCAGGGATCGAACCCGCAACCTCACGGTTCCTAGTCGGATTCGTTAACCACTGCACCACGACGGGAACTCCACAGTGTAAGAGTTTTGAGTTAAGTTTTATTTGGGACAAAAATGAGGATTGTAGCCTGGGAGACAGTTCTCAGATTGCTCTGAGGAATTGCTCCAAAGGGAGTAGAGGTGGAGAGGTCAGTATATATATATATATATAATTTTGGTAAAGGATGATATGTGCAATCAAGTACACATTTTTGCAGAAGTTGGCTGCTAGTCACAAGGAGCACATGCCTCTCTTAATGATTTTAGTGCTTTTCTAGATATGAGAAGATGTAAGAAATCGAACTCTAAAATCTTCTCTTCAAAATATCTAACTAACTGAAGGCCAGTTTTTTTTTTTTTTTTTTCCCAGAGCATAGAGTGCCTCCTTCCTGATCTGCACCCTAAATTCCTTTCAGAGAGTATTGAAGTTCAATGACTTCATCCTTGTAGAGGCAGATGGTGAGCAACAACTTTTATTTGACAAACTGAGACTAAAATTTTAATCAACATAAAGCTCAGTTTGAATCAATATGTATGACATAGCTATGAAAACAATGAGTGTAATCTTGGACTGCAGGAATAAATGTGTAGTAAGTGGAATGGGGAGGGAAAGTTCTGCTTTGCTCTTTTTAATTTGGGCCAAGTCTAGCAATGTAGTGTTCTTTCATGGGTTCCCCACTTTCAGAGAAACATTAACAAACTTAATATTAACTAGAACTGTGATATGATAAGACTAGAATCATCAGTTGAAAACATAGTCGAGAGACTATGGGATGTAAATGAAAAGATTCATTGAGACTAGTATTTTTAATAGCTCATCCCATAGGAGAGGCCCTAAAGGGAAGGAATTGGAGTTGTTCTGGATGGTCAGTAGGTGACAGAGATAGGTATGTTTTAGATCAATATAAGGGAATGCTTTCTAATGTTCTAAGAGGGAATTGACTGCCTTGATGAGCAGTGAATTCAGGTTGGCCTAATGAACACTTTGCGTGATATTGTAGCAAGGATTCAAACTTCAAAAGGATGATTGGCTTAGATGTCCTTGAAGGTTCTGTCTGAACTTGACATTATTCATTCTCTTATCTCCTCCTCCCATCGTGTCTAAATCCTATGTTAGTTGTCTGGTGCTCATTATAGGAGTTTGTTTCAAGAGTCTCTGAGATGCTGCTATTTATCTTTTCAAAGGCTTTATTCTTAGTATTTTTTTATTTCAAATTGGAAATGTACATTTTTTTCTGTTTCTGAAAAGAAAATCGTTGTTAATGATTTCTTAATATTTATAAATATATAAGTATATATGGTACATTGTTAATATTGTTCACATTTTTTCATCAGCCTGTGTAACTGATACTGTTTCATAAACTATCATGTAAAGCTAAAGTGAACATATTAAAAATAGGTTCTGTATATTTTATTTAAAACAGCAAAACTTTATAATCTGACAATCAAGCTAAAGCTTAATAAAGCTTTTGAATGTGATGTGCCCCAAAAATGGATTTGTTATAGAATACCTGCAAAATGCTTCCTGCCATTAGTCAGAGTGATTTTAACATATTTGTTGATATCAATTTGTTGTACTGTCCATATCTGGATGATTAAATCTTAGACCAAAGTAAGTTTTCATATTTTTTCTTATTCCAAATTTCAAATTTTGCTTTCCTGGGAAATGAACTATTTTGATTTAATTTTTTTGTCTTATTTGGACTGCACCCGCGGCATATGGAGGTTCCCAGGCTAGGGGTCTAACAGCAGCTGTAGCTGCTGGCCTATGCCACAACCACAGCAACGCGGGATCCGAGCCGCGTCTGCAACCTACATCACAGCTCACGGCAACACCGGATCCTTCACCCACTGAGCAAGGCCAGGGATCGAACCCGCAACCTCATGGTTCCTAGTCGGATTCGTTAACCACTGAGCCACGACGGGAACTCGATTTAATTTTTGAGTAAGTAAAAGTATGTCATGAATGCATTAATTACATGTAGATACAAGTCTTTTTATCATTTAATACCACAAATATATACACAAATCTATTATAAAAAGTTAAAATTTATCAAAACTTACACTTCCACAAAGACATATACTTCCACACCTTACATGGCATCATTTGCAGTTGAGAGAATTGTAAACAACTATAAAGATGCAGTTTTAAATTATAACTATAAAATTTGTAGTAGTTATTGTCCTACTGTTATAATTTCATAGCCACCTTCTGTTGCTGTTGTGGTGCTGCAGCAAAAATGGCATGAGTAATTTTTGTGTGTATTTTAAGTAACAATGTTTCCAATACTGTATTATGAATTTGACCTTAACACTGTATGCCATAGAAATTTTATAACAACTCGTTCGTTAGTGTGTAGTCTAGGCTACGGTGAAGCACTTGTATCAATTACAACAAGCTACCATAAAGCAATCATATTGCTGCTTCATTATTAAAGCATAAATCAAATCATTATAACTGTAAATAAATATGAATTTCCTTTTCACATTAGCTGTTTATTTTTTATGTCTAGCGTTAGTATCATATATGACATCTGTAGTGTTTTGTATTGTATAAGGCATTATTGATGTAGGTACTGACAGACAATTCATCTTGTAAATCAACGACAATGCAAACATAGGGGAAAAAGACATAGGTTAAATTTTGGTGTTTCATTTTCTAGACAATTCCCTGGAATCAGTTATTTAAGCCAGAGAGATTTTCTCCCTGGATTGTCAGAGAGTTTGGGAAGAAAATATTCAAATTCTTTTTATAATTAATTTCCTATGGAAAAGTAAGAAGTATGAATTTACTAATATGTACTATACTGCCCACTTGTTGAATATGTTCTAAAGAGTCTCCTAGCTATTCTAGAAGGAGTGGGGGGTCAACCATAGTGCTCATATTTATTAGTTTAATTTCAACATGTAATAGTTTATTGTAGTGTTTGTCTTTCTGGTTAAGTAGATGAGCCTATAATGCTATCTAGTTTTAGTTCAATTAAATTTCACAGATTATTGAAAAAAACATATGTCAAATATAATACTAGTCACTCAAAGGATGGTAAAATGAATGTCATGATTTAATAAGCCAATAATGTGCCTCATCTATTTGGATCCTTTTATATTTGTGTGGCATTTTCTTTTGTAGCTTATGACAAACATTATTGAATTTAGAACTGGACTTTTGAATCATAGCATCAATACATGTTAAGCTAAGTTTGAAAGAAGTACTGTTTATTTGATTGCACTGATCTTTATTTTAAAATTATTATTAAGAATATTTTAATGTCAGGAAATATTTCTGGACAAAAAATTCAATTTCAGTTAACAAACTGAAGTTATAAAATTTCCAGTTAAACTGAAGTTATAAAAAGTTTTAATTTATTTTTTTATTTTATCTTTATAATTCTTATATTATTGTGTGTTTTGAAATGTACCTACTGGCACAGTAATGGATATAACTTACACATTATATATGTGAAAATATTTAAAACATTTTTACTCATAAAGGTGCATAATTCAGTTGATCCTTGAACAACACACCTTTGAACTATTCAAATCCTCTTATAAGCAAATTTCTTTCAATAAATATACAGTCAACCTTTTGTATCTGCTGGTTCTGAATCTGGTAGTTCTGCAACCTATGGATTTGGAGGGCCCACTACGGGACTTGAACATACTTGGGTTTGTTTTCTGTGGTGGGTCCCAGAACCAGTTCCCTGCGAATGTTGAGAGACAACTGTAGAAAAATCTGGAGACATCATTCTAGGTTCAGTTTACTGGGAGTGAGAGAGGAAGACACAGTGCTACTTTATATTTCCCAGAAAGTATAAAAGAATGGATCCTGCCTCCATTCGCATTTTCCTTTCCCCAACAGGAATAAGGCCCTATAATTCAGTTCTAGGAAACCAGTCAAGTTAGTGATGTATTTGTACTTGAGAAAAATTTCTACTTAAAGGAAAAAGAAGATTCATTTCTGTAGGCAAGCCATCTTTTCTGTGTGGCAACTTCTCAGTAAGTTATCTGTCTATCTGTCTGTCTATCTGTCTGTCTGCCTACCTGTGTTACATTTTCTCAAAAGGGTGGCACATCATCATTTGCTATTGTACCTTGATATCTCTTTAGGATTTTTCTATGTGTCCATAGATTCTAGAAGAGAAACTTAGGTTTGTATCAGCTAAGCAAATGAGACTACAGTTTAGTTAGGCAGACCGACTGATTTAATTTCTAAACAACAACAATTTCTAAACAATTTCTAAAACAACAACAAAATTCAAAACAAACAAACAAAAGGACTTTAAAACTTAGAATGTTTTCTCGTATCCTTTGGATTAGAATAAAAAAATAGGTTGATCCCATGGCAACTTTTCATTCATTTCCTAAGGAGATTTTAAGAGATTGATAGAGAACGTAAAAAGTAGATGCTAATCTCTAATAATTCTTTTATATTTTGAGCATGAAAGGCCTGAGTCTTTATAAGTCTAACAAAGGACATTTCCCGTATCTTTGAGAAAATAAGTGATCTGTTGCAGACAAATCATTTTTATTCTCCTTTTCTCCTTGTGCTCTTTCAATTAGAATTTCATCTAGAATATTTCTTTTATAATTGGATGATCATAAAATTATCCAGTAATTTTTGCCAAACATTAAGATTGGTCAAGATCATAACCTGCAATACCAATGACTTAGTCCCTAAATTTTGTTGCAGTTAAATAGGAATTGGAGTCAGTTAGTGATGGGTTAAGTTTTCGATTTTGCCTCAGTCAATAGGTTGACATCTCTAACAGAAGACCGAGATTGATATCAAGACCAGTTCCCTATAAAGTCAGCAAAATTACTGTATAATAGTGAATTTACCTTTCATAGTTATTGACTTGAGTCTTAGATTAGGCTGCCTGGAAGTAGATTCTGAGATGAAGAGTTGCATGTAGAAGGTTTTTTGAGAAGTGCTCTCCATAAAAATGCACCTGCAAGGAAATGAGAAAAGGAGGATCAGTAAGAGGGAGTAGATGACCCTCAAGGCAACCGAGGCATTAGGGAACTCTAGAGCTGGGATGTCCCTTCAGAGATGTTCAAACTGAAGCAGGTAGGTTTTCATTTGGAGTTAGCTCATTGATGGTAGGCTCTCTCCTAGAAGGGGGCTTAACTTTAAGTGAGGCAGTTCCTTGTGGCTAAGGGCATTTCTCTGTGAGGCATGCAGCTGTGAGCTGTCAACAGATGGTATTCTCAACAACTAGGGGAAGGATGCTTTAATCCTGAGGAAGAAATCTAAGGGGAGCATCCAGTACCAACTATACTTTGTAAGGTATCACACTATTCTGTACTCAACCATATAGAATATAGTATAGCAGCTTGGCTAGGAAGATGAGTCATTGTGGATTATGGCTTTTGTTACATGCAAAATTAATTAGAACTGTGCTTACTGTGGACCAGTAAGAAAACAGAGAATATTCACTTTTTATCCCTTTCTCTACCTGTCACAGTCAAAACCAAAACTTAGATGTTGTTTTTGCAAGTTGAACCTTAGATTTCTTATCCAAGAGGTTCTTCTAAATTGGACAGATACAAAGTTTATATTGATGCTGACTTACTTAGAAGTAAGCTTTAACATTATGAAATTCTGAGTTTTGGGTCACTTTAAATGAGTTAAAATTTTTTTTTGTTAGATAACTGGTTTCATGTTAATCATCAAGAAAGTGGTAGTGTTTCTTTTGATTGAATTTGCTTTCACTTTTCACATTTGTGTAGATTCAGATAACATTAAGTATGTTAGAACCGCGCAATTCCCTACCCTCTCTTAACCAGGCAGTTCTTAATCAC
Organism: Catagonus wagneri; assembly: GCA_004024745.2. NCBI lineage: Eukaryota > Metazoa > Chordata > Mammalia > Artiodactyla > Tayassuidae > Catagonus > Catagonus wagneri. Next base: position 4,459,621 of record PVHT020000105.1, on the reverse strand, counting down.
TGTGAAAAGGAGACAGTTGATGAATTTTGAGACAGTTGAGATGACTCTGAAATAATAAAGGTTGATTTCTATATTAATAAACCTAGAGAGATATCTTAGCAAACTCCAACCTTGCTTTTCTGGAAAATATAAGTCCATGTATTTTTATATTTATAGGATTTGGCTTTGATGATATCAGAGTCCCTGTCAACCCTTAATAGTATAAAGTTAAAATTGCCCAGTTTATGTGTGTCCAAGCACTTAAATGTAGGAGGCAAAGCTGAGTAGCTTGGTTTGTTGTGACTTATCTTGGATCTTTATACACATCGACTATAGTAAAACGAATCATACAACAAAATGATTTGAGTTTTTAGATTTTTTTAAACACATACGTATTGATGTGTTGGGGAAGCTAAAAGTGAATGCTCATTGATGATACTTTCTATGGGAGCACCAAGCAGGTAGGGTAGAAGGCATCCTAGAGGAACTAACATCTGAGTGGAATCCTTTAAATTGAGTAAGTTTAGGCATGTTAAAAGCAGGAATATGGCAGGGAAGATTCTTCTAATAAGAAAGGGCAACAAGTGCAAAGGCCTTAGAGAGAGCTTGGCTGTAGTTTATGACAGCAAAAACAGGCTTATTTTTGTGTGAGTCAGTGAGGCAAAGGGTAGTTGGGAGATAAACAAGGGTCTGATTATAAAAACATATGTTGTAAGCACATAAGACTTTATCCTAAGAACGTTGGGGAGCCATTGAAGTGTCTTAAGCAGAGGATTAACTTGACCAGATTTGCATTTTTTGATTGATTACTCTAGCTGCTGTGTGGAAAGCAGTTGAAATGCATCAAGGCCAGTGAGGAGACAAGAAAGAGGTCATGGAGGCTGAGATTGTGCAGAGACATTGAGATGGTGGGAAGTGGACAGATTTGAGAGCCTTTTAGCAAGAGTAGTGGGTCTTTGTAAATTAATGGACTTTGGAGGTTGACAAGCAAAGATGACATGCCTAAACTTTTGATGTAGGCACTTAGATAAGAAATAGAAGTTTTTCCTCTGATAGTAGGTGGTATGAAGAGTGACAGGTTTACTCTGGATGATGAGCCCTTGGTTGTCCAGTGTAGCCTGAGATAGGGACTGTTGCTTGCTACAGGTGAAGGAAGCGAGGAGAAATTAAAAGAGATACAAACTTCCAGTTATTAAACAGATAAGTCACAGGGATATAATGTACAGCATGGGGAGTAGAGTCAATAATATTGTAATAACTTTGTATGGTGACAGATAGCAGCTACACTTACCATGGTGATCATTTTGTTAATGTACAAAAGTACTGAATCACTCAGTGTAGACCTGCTACCACTCACTTTTTTTTAAATCATTGGACAAAAGAAAAGACAAACTGGAGAGATGGAGAAAGGAAGAGAGTGGGAGAATGGAAGGAAGGAAGGAAGGAAGGGGACCTAACTGGAATTAAAAAAAAATCTCATTTTATTAGACATCAGTTGGAGGTACTTAAATAAAATCAAGTGAGTGTAGCCAGTATATTAGTATTACCATTGCTACCAGTAGGGATAAGCCTGCATGACACAGAGAGAGGGAATTCCTTTGTAAATCATGCTTTGAGAAACTGCAATGGGAATCTTGGGGTGTGGGTCTTGATTATATTGTGCCTCTGCCCCTCCTACCCATCTCATTATGGTTCCTTTTTTATATCTTTAGTTGTGGAAAATCTTTTCTGCTAGTCTTCAGGCCATTCTCATAGATAGCTGTTTGATGAGTAGTTGTCATTTTGGTGTGCCTGTGGGAGGAGGTGAGCCCAGGGGCTTCTACTTTGCCATTTTGTCTACATCCCGGGTCTCTGCTTTCTTTTTGTATGCTGAAGGAAATCTGCAGGACAATTAAAATACGTTTTTAAAAGCAATAGAAATAACACCATCACTTAAATATCTGGTAGGATTTATTATCAGAAATTGTTTCTTTTCTATGTTGGGAGAAAGCAGTATTTTCACCCTTGAGACATTTATGAGATCCATTAATTTCCCTTTGAATTTTTTTTTTTGTTAATTTGTATTTTTCCAGTGTTGAAGCAGGTCAGTTTACTCTAAAGCCTTTTTCTTTTGCATTTATATTACTTGATATATATACACCATATGCTAAAATGTTTGTGTAAAGGTTTATGATACATCCATTGTCATTTTTATTTATGACTACTGTAGATTTTTATTTTCCCTTTTATCAAACTCTTTTGCCTCGTTTCATCCTGGCCATTGCCCGGCATACAAGTCACAAGCAGCAATCCACAAGCACTGTAAATCCTCATAAACTACTCAGCAAGTTGCAGAGTGAGTCATCTTTCCCAGTTGAAACTTCGGCACTTTATTTTCCCATTGGGCAATTGTAGAAGTACAATGAGATGAATAAACTTTCTATTATTATGAAAAAGCAGGAGTTGTTAGCCCTTAGCCTACTATCTTCTGTCATAACTCCCACTTACTTTTTCGAAGGGACTGAATATGTGAAAGCTCTATAACCATCTGTATTCATTTTGGCATATGATCAGAGATTTTGGTGTTTGATCTGAGATTTTGATACTCTTGGGTGTGGGAATTGCACTAGAGAAGGCTGGTTGTAAGAAATAAAGATTTTTTGGTTTTCCAGATTCCAAGTAAGTCACCTTCATATAATGAGAACCTATTATTTTATCTTGGGAAATACAGTGTTTACTAAATCATGCTAAGGTTATACCATATGACAGTGACCTTCATATTCTCTCTGATATGTTTATATTCTAACCATTCTCACTATATTTCATTATAATAAGTGGAGAAATGTCACTATAATTATCCTGTACAATTAATTAGATATATCCTGTATATCTAATTAAAATGACTTTATTAGACATTTTTTCTACTAGATAAATCATTTTATTTTTCTTAAGGAAAGATACCCTTAAGCCTCCCTATAAAGAATACTGAGGTTATTCACAATCAAAGAACTAGATTTATAGCTTGTGCTGCTATGTTGAAGACAGTATGTTTAATAAACTATAAAGTCTGTGATCAGTTTAACTAACGGAATTTCCCTTTTCCTTACTTGTTAGGAACAGCAGTAGAAATTTGACCTTAGAAGGGAATAAATAGCCATTTCCAGAAAGATACTTGAGATTTAGAAATTGTTTGCATAGATGTTATTATTAAACAGGTTAAATGAAGATGTTCGTTTTCAAGTCTGAGAGTTTATATTCATAAATAAAATTGCTTTCTTGGCATTGGGTGATACATTTAGAAAAAAAATATCTATATAAACACACTTGTCAAAAAAGGTACTTTTCTCCACAAAGATGAATATTTGTAACTGAGCAGTGAGGCTTTTAAATATGTTATTATGAGGTAATTTAAAGTCCTTTAGAAGAGCAGTAGGAACTGCCTGATGCACGTACCCCTGACTGTGAATCTAAAGATGACATGCTACAATTATAGGAAATACTAGGGTTTAGGGGAGAACTGTTAAGCTTACATACTTTTCCAGGCATGTTGAGCTCTGACTCTGTGCCTCAAGGTAGGTCTAGATGAAGTGTGATGATGTGGTCACAGAAAGCATTATAAAACCGCAGCACTTCTTGTGGTTTTATTGTGGATCACTATCTTGTCCCCCACCCTCATCTTTTTGTGACCTCACTTTCCATCTTGGTGTTTTTTTTTTTTTTTTTGGTGTGTGTGTTTTCTTTTTGGCTGCCCTGTGGCATATAGAGTTCCCAGGCCAGGGATCAGATCCAAGTTGCAGTTATGACCTGTGCTGCAACTGCAGCAACTCTGGATCCTTTAACCCACTGTGCTGGGCCGGGGATTAAACCTCCCTCCTAGCACTGAAGAGATACTGCTGTCAATGCTGTTGTGCCACATTGGAACTCCTGTTTTTGTAGTTTTATGGAGGAACTACCAGCTCACGAAATCTTGCTCTACTTTTGATGCCTCAGGAGCCCACATATTTACCTTGGGGATGGGGTAAATATGGGAATCACCTCCTGTAAATAAGTCATTGAAACTATTTGTTCTGCTGTGTTCTTGCCAAACCACACTGGAGAAACATTCACCTCTAGTAATACGTGATACACTGAAAGTGTTTGCTGGTTTCTTCAGATTCAGTCTTTCACCCTCCCTATGATCTCCCCAGTTTAGGGCTAAGTACTTCTCCCTCAGATCCCCAGGCCATGTTGTACCTGTTTCTTTCATAACCACATGACCCTTTATTGCACTTGTTTTTCATCCCCACTGTAGACTATAGGTTCTTGTAGACACACTTCTAGGTAAGTGTGTCTTATTCAGTTTTAATACTGCTGTGCCTAGCACCATGCATAACCAGTTCAGAAAGGACAAATGCATACATTTATGCTTTCTCTTTTCCTGAATAAATTGCTTAAAACAGGAAAGTCTGATGGACAGGGAGACAGCCATATCCAGGTCATCACCAGGTTCTGCTTATTTTGCTATCTAGACTTAGTTCTTAGTTCTCCGTCTTGTTCTCTCTACCCAAGTTCAGGTTCTCATTCTTTCTTTGCTGCATATTAAAATGGTCTTCTTACTATACTGTACACTTAAAGATTCTTAGAGTATATTTATGTTATTTGTTTTTTTTACAATAACAACAATAATAATGATGATGATAATAATAATAACTGTCTCCTAATGGACTTCCTTCTGTCTAAACTCACATTTATACATTTATATTCCAAATAGCTGGAATAATCGTTTATTAATGTACAAATCTGAAGATATCCTCCACAGTTTACAGGATAATTTCTAAGAGCCTGGCATATTATACAAGATCTTTTGTGGTCTGGTCTCTAATTTCATCTCTTGTTATTTCATGTTTCAGCAATAATGTACTTCTTACATAGTCCCATATAGTGCAGTCTCTTGCCTTGTGCCTTGCTCTTAATTTTCCCTCTGCAAAAAATGCTCCTCTTCAGTTCACTTTTCTGGGAAACTTTAGTCATATGTAGCATACTGTAGGGATTAAGAGAAAATGGGTACATATTCTGGCTCTACCACTTATTTATAAACGATTTAAGTTGCTCACTTCTCTGTGCATCAGTCTTCTCAGCTATAAATAAGGGCTAGTAATAGTACCTGCCTAGTAGGTACACAAATGTAAGCTGTTATTGTTTATTTTATTCTTAAGACTTAACAAAGAATTTCAGCCCTCAAGGAATCCTTCCAGGAGTTTCTAGGATAGGTTAGATTTCCTTCCTACGTGCTTCATAACTTCTTTTGCATGTCTTGTTCTTCACCTCATCACATTTTGTTGAAATGGTCTCTTTTTGTAACTGCCTCCTCACCGGGCGAGAACTACTTGAAAGAAAAAGTCATTGTCTTGTTAGTTTTTTATCTTCAGCACAACTCTTGCTCAGTAAATGTTTAATGAATGAATCGGTCGTATAGTGGGAAGAATTCATGCTTTGGAGTCAGACGGATATGTTCAAATCCAGTACTTATTATTTCTGTATCCATAGGGAAGTAACTGAATATCTTTCACATTGTTTCTTTATGTATAAATAAATATAAATATTTCCTTTTCTTTAGACTTAATGATGGTATTCAAAGTACTGCAATGCCTGAAATAATGTTGTTGTTGTTAATATCTTGAAAATATGTAATAGTTTTATCTCAAAATTAGAGTTAGTAGGCAAAAACATTTTTTTTCCCTGAAGAATCATCTTAACTCTAAAGAGTATATACTATAGTGCCTGTGTTTTTTTTTTTAAAGCTCATCTCTTTTAATTTCCCCTGCGGTATCCATGGCTTCTTGAATATTTGCTTTGTTTATAACACTCAGTGGACACTTTTTTTTTCGTTATAGTTTTACCAATGTCTTTATGTTTGCTTTGTCTGTGCAAATAGATTATAAGCCTTTTGGGGACAATAATAATATCTTTTATGTAATTTAATTTTGTGCTGTCTTATCCATCAATTGCTCTTACCTATTCTTCCTATAGTGATATTTATATAAATAGGTCAATAAATAAATGTTGATTGATGATGAGTGGAAGAACAAGAGCAAACAGGAGGAAACTAGAAAGTTTTGGATCTGGGAAGGTCTGCCTCATTTGAAGTAGAATATCAGCCAACAGTCAGTGCAAAGATTGAACTGTATGTGAAGGAGAACATAAAAGAAATATAAGATACAATCTCTGCTCTATAGGAGCTGACAGTCTATTTGGCAAGATAAAGCATGACCAGACTGTGCTATTAAGGCATAGCACTGGACAGAATGTGATTAAGTCCACATGGTGTTCACAGGAAGAAATATTAAGAATTCATGCCGGTGGGGCTGAAGTCAGGAAATTGTTGGGAGACTCAAAGGCAAAAGAGGCAGAACCTCATAGATACTTGAATGCATATGATATGCTAGGCACTGTGATGAACCTGTTCTGGATGTATATGTGTGTTGTATGTGTGTGTGTGCCTGTGCATGTGATAGGAAGTTTTTACTCATTCATCCATTCAATAAACTTTTTTAAAAAATTGTAAAAAACACAGAACATAAAATTTACCATTGTAACCATTTAAGTGTACAGTTCAGTGGTGTTAAATGTATTCACATTACTGTGCAACAGATTTCAGGAGCTTTTTCATCTTGCAAAACTTAAACTCTATGCCAACTAAACAACACTCCATTTCATCCCTCTTCTTTTTTTTAATTAATCAATGAATTTTCTACATTTATAGTTGCACAGCGATCATCACAACCAAATTTTATAGGATTTCCATCCCAGACCCTCAGTGCATTTCCCCAACCTCCAACTTGTTTCCTTTGGAAACCATAAGATTTTCAAAGTCTGCGAGTCAGTATCTGTTCTGCAAAGAAGTTCATTGTGTTCTTTTTTTAGATTCCACATGTAAGTGATAGCATTTGATGTTTGTGTCTCATTGTCTGACTGACTTCACTTAGCATGATAATTTCTAAGTCCATCCATGTTGCTGCAAATGCTGTTGTTTCTTTCCTTTTAATGGTTGAGTATTATTCCATTGTGTATATATGTACCACATCTTTATTCACTCCTATGTTGATGGGCATTTAGGTTGTATCTGTGTCTTGGCCATTGTATAGAGTGCTGCAGTGAACATTGGAGTACATGTGTCTTTTCGAGTCGTGGTTTTCTCTGGATAAATGCCCAGGAGTGGGATTGCTGGATCAAATGATAATTCTATTTTTAGTTTTCTAAAGAATCTCCATGCTATTTTCCACAGTGGTTGCACCAATTTACATTCCCACTAACAGTGTAATAGGGTTCCCTTTTCTCCACACCCTCTCCAGCACTTATTGTTTATAGACTTTTTGATGACGGCCATTCTGGCCAGTGTAAGGTACCTCATAGTGGTTTTGATTTGCATTTCTCTAATAATGAGTGATGTTGGACATCTTTTTATGTGTTTTTTGGCCATCTGTGTGTCTTGTTTGGAGAACTGTCTGTTTAGATCTTCTGCCCATTTTTTGATGAGGTTGTTTGTTTTTTTGGTATTGAGCTGTAGGAGGTGTTTGTAAATTTTGGAGATTAATCCCTTGTCAGTCTGTTCATTTTCTTCCATTCTGTGGGATGTCTTTTTGTTTTGTTTAGGGTTTCCTTTGCGGTGCAGAAACTTTTAAGTTTAATTAAGTCCCATTTGTTTATTTTTCTTTTTATTGTCATTACTCTAGGAGGTGGATCTGAGAAGATGTGGTTTATGTTGGAGAGTGTTTGGCCTATGTTTTCCTCTAAGAGTTTTATAGTATCTGGTCTTATATTTAGTCCTTTAATCCATTTTGAGTTTATTTTCATGTACAGTGTTAGGAAGTGTTCTAATTTCATTCTTTATATGTGCCTGTCCAGTTTTCCCAGCACCACTTATTGAAGGGGCTATCTTTTCTCCATTGTATATTCTTACCTCCTTTGTCATAGATTAGTTGACTGTAGGTGCGTGGGTTTAATTCTGGGCTTTCTACTGATCTATGTTTCTGTCTTTGTGCCAGTACAATACAGTTTTGATGACTATAGCTTTGCAGTATAGTCTATAGCCAGGGAGCCTGATTCCTCCCGCTCCATTTTTCTTTCTCAGAATGGCTTTGTCTATTCTGGGTCTTCTGTGCTTCCAAACAAACTTTAACATATTTTGTTCTAGTTCTGTAAAATATCCTTGGTAATTTGATAGGGATTGCATTTAATCTGTAGACTGCCTTGGGTACTATAGTCATTTTGATAATATTGACTCTTCCAATCCAAGAGCATGGTATGTCTTTCTATCTGTGTAATCTTTGATTTCTTTCATCAGTATCTTATAGTGTTCAGAGTACAGGTCTTTTGTCTCGTTAGGTAGGTTTATTCCTAAGTATTTTATTCTTTTTGATAAGATGGTAAATGGGATTGCTTCACTAATTTCTCTTTCTGTTCTTTCATTGTTAGTATATAGAAATGCAGTCAATTTCTGTGTATTAATTTTGTATCCTGCAACTTTGCCAGATTCATTGCTGAACTCTAACAGTTTTCTGGTAGAGTCTTTAGGATTCTCTAGGTATAGTATCATGTCATCTGCAAATAGTGGTAGTTTTACTTCTTCCTTTCCAATTTGGATTCTTTTATTTCTTTTATTACTTCTCTGATTGTCGTGACTAGGACTTAGAAAACTATGTTGAATAGTAGTGGCGAGAGCAGACATCTTGTCTTGTTCTTGATTTCAGCAGGAATTCTTTGAGTTTTTCACCGTTGAGAATGTTAGGTCTGGTTTTGTCATAGATGGCCTTTATTATGTTGAGGTAGGTTCCCTCTATGCCCACTTTCTGAAGGGTTTTTATCGGAAATGGGTGTTGGATTTTGTCAAAGGCTTTTTCTGCATCTATTGAGAGGATCATAAGGTTTTTATTCTTCAGTTTGTTAATGTGATGTATCACACTGATTGATTTGCGGGTATTGAAGAATCCTTGCATCCCTGGGATAAATCCCACTTGATCATGGTGCACAATCCTTTTAATGTGTTGTTGGATTCTGTTTGCTAGTATTTTGTTGAGGATTTTTGTATCTATGTTCATCAGTGAAAATGTTCTGTAATTTTCTTTTTTTGTGGTATCTTTGTCTGGTTTTGGTATCACGGTGATGGTGGTTTCATAGAATGAGTTTGTGAGTGTTCCTTCCTCTGCAATTTTTTGGAATAGTTTCAGAAGGATAGGTGTTAGGTCTTCTCTAAATGTTTGATAGACTTCGCCTGTGAAGCCATCTGGTCCTTGATTTTTTTTTTTTATTGGAAGTTTTCTAATCACAGTTTCAATTTCAGTACTTATGGTTGGTCTGTTTGTGTTTTCTATTTCATCTTGGTTTAGTCTTGGAATATTGTACTTTTCTAAGCATTTGTCCATTTCTTCTAGGTTTTCTGTTTTATTGCATATAGTTTCATGTAGTAGTCTTTTATGATCCTTTGTATTTCTGTGATGTGTGTTGTAACTTCTCCTTTTTCATTTCTAATTTTATTGGTTTGAGTCTTCTCTCTTTTTTCTGGATAAGTCTGGCTAAAGGTTTATCAATTTTGTTGATCTTTTCAAAAAACCAACTTTTAGTTTAATTGATCTTTTCTATGTTTTTTTCATTTCTATTTCATTGATTTCTGCTCTGATCTTTATGATTTCTTTCCTTCTGCTAACTTTAGGTCTTTTCTGTTATTCTCCCTCTAGCTGCTTTAGATGTAAGGTTAGGTTGTTTATTTGAGCTTTTTCTTGTTTCCTGATGTAGGCTTGTATTGTTATGAACTTCCCTCCTAGAAATGCTTTTGCTGCATTCCATAGGTTTTGGAGTGTCGTATCTTTATTGTCATTTGTTTTAGGTATTTTTTAATTTCCTCTTTGATTTCTTCAGTGATCCATTGGTTATTTAGTAGCATGTTGTTTAGTCTCCACGTGTTTGTGTTTTTTGCAGTTTTTTTCTTGTTGTCGATTTCTAGTCATATACTGTTGCAGTCAGAAAAGATGGTTGATATGATTTCAATTTTCTTAAAGTTACCCAGGCTTGATTTGTAGCCTGGGATGTGATCAATCTTAAAGAAAGTTCTGTGTGCACTTGAGAAGAATGTGTATTCTGCTGCTTCTGGATGGAATGTCCTATAAATATCTATATATTGTGGTGATCCTCTGTTGGATGTATATACATTTAAAACTGTTATGTCTTCTTCTTGGATTGTTTGTTTGATCAGTATATAATGTCCTTCCTTGTCTCCTCAACCTAGAAGAGCCCCCTATTGATTGAGGACTTGTTTTTTTCTTTTTTTTTTGTATTTTTTTAGGGCTGTATCTGCGACATATGGAGGTTCCCAGGCTAGGGGTTGAATCCAAACTACAACTGCCAGCCTACGCAACAGCCACAGCAACGCCAGATCCGAGCTGCGTCTGTGACCTGCACCACAGCTCACAGCAACTGAGCAAGGCCAGGGATTGAACCCACAACCTCATGGTTCCTAGTCAATTCGTTAACAACTGTGCCACTACGGGAACTCCTGATTGAGGACTTGCAAATAGACTTTTCCTGCTGAGATATAGTCTGGAAATAGGTTAGGCCACATAAGAAGTCTTACAAAGTAGTTGTTTAAGGAAGGCACTGGGGGTCACAGAGGTACTTGGAAGGATGAATCAGGAGCGGAAATCATTAATTGCTGTGAAATAATGCATTTTATGTGTCAAGCACTATGTGAAAAGCTTTATATATATTTTGTATCATTCTGAAAACTTCTTGTGGTAGGCATTATTGTCCTTATCTGACATACTGTGTTTCAAAAATGTAAATTATTTACCTTAGATTGCTGGGATGGTTACTAAACTATCATCTCTCAGCCTCAAACCCACTCTTCTGTATTTTGCTTTTTGATACTGGGGCAAGGTGTCTTCAAATCACATTTCTGTTTTGTCAGTTGGTTTAACTCTCAGTGGGGACTGGAAGTAGGAAGGAGACTGGAAGTAGGAAGAAGCATATGGAACATACTTCTTCCTCTTTTCTCTTGTTTTTTGTTTTTCTTCCTATTTTTTTCTGTTGGCTTTCTTTTTCCATGAGTATCACCCAGCAGTTCTTCTTTACCTCTGTAGCAGAAGTTTGTTCCAATAACAGCAGTTGAGTCCAGTTTGCAGTTTTTTCTCAACACAACACCTGTAGAACTCCAGTACCAGCTAGCCAGCTCCCCATCTTCAGAGGTCTGAAACCCAGCCCCAAAGATCTGGGAAACCTCTTCCCTGCATCTGTGATGTCTCTTACCTCTGAACTCAGAGACCTAGAACTATCCGAGTATCCCTCCTTATCAGAAGTCTGATTTTCAGCACCATGGGGTCTGTCTTCAAAGCTTCTGTTAATAATTTCAGTTTGATCCCTTTATTCTGCAAAACTTGGTGATGGCAGTTGCATCTTGTAGTTACTATTTCTGTGATATCTTAGAGTCCTCTTTTGGTCTTTTTAGTAGCTAATTAGAAACTTTTACTAAATTAACAATTTTTTGTTACGGTGTAGTTGCTGTATGATATTATATAACCTACAGGTGTGTAATACAGTGATTCACATTTTTAAAGGGTTATATGCCATTTATAGTTATTGTACAGTATTGTCTGTATTCCTCATGTTATACAGTATGTCCTTGTAGCTTATTTTATACATGATAATTTGTACCTCTTAATCTCCTACTCCTTTATTGCCCCTTCCCTCTTTCTTCTCCCCACTGGTAACCACTAGTTTGTTCTCTGTATCTATGAGCCTCCTTCTTTTTTGTCATATTCACTAGTTTGTTGAAAGTCATATACTGTATGATACCACTTACTTGCGAAATCTAAAAAATACATACAACTAATTAGTGAAATAACAATTCTTTTATATTTATTTCTTTCTGTTTAAATAAATGGTATGGAGGTCCCATTATGGTGCTGTGGAAACAAAATCGACTAGTAACTATGAAATTGCAGGCTCGATCCCTGGCCTTGCTCAGTGGGTTAAGGATCCAGCATCGCTGTGAGCTGTGGTGGAGGTTGCAGATGCGACTTGGATCAGGTGTTGCGGTGGCTGTGGTGTAGGCCAGCAGCTACAGCTCTGATTCGACACCTAGTGTGTCTCTAAAAGAAAGAAAGAAAGAAAGAAAGTAAGAAAGTAAGTGAGTGAATGAATGAATGGTATGGGGAGTTCCTGTTGTGGCTCAGCATTAAAGAACCTGGCTAGTATCCATGAAGACACAGGTTAGATCCTTGGCCTTGCTCAGTGGGTTAAGGATCCGGTGTTCTATAATTGTAATAAAAATCATTAAGCAATGAAAAAAATTCTATAATACTTAAAAAGAACCCCAAAAAACAAACAAACAAAAAGGATTCGGTGTTGCCTTGAGCTGTGGTGTAGGTCACAGATATGGCTTGGATCCTGAGCTGCTGTGGCTGTGGCGCAGGCCAGCAGCTGCAGCTCTGATTTGACCCCTAGCCTGGAAACTTCCGTTTGCTGCAGGTGTGGCCTGAACAAAAAGCAATAAATAAATAAATGGGTTGATTTTGGTTCAGTCTCTTGGTTGGATCATGAAACAAATATATAACTATGTATCATCATCATCAGCATTGCCATGGCCTCCATTTATTACTTAATATCTTTTTATAGGGTGCTAGAACTGTGTTTCTTTTCTTCCTATCCCAATCTGGCTACCTGTGGGCTGGAGCAGAATTTTTCACAGGTGCAGGCAGTTCAGTCTTGCTAGCACTGGTAGTGTCCAACATCCCTGTCTTGATGAAGTTTTTAAACATATATTTACCCCTACTCAAGCCCTTTCTAGCAAAGTTCTTTACAAGGACAGAGACTGATGCTTATTTTCCCCTGTTGAATCTATAGGGCCATGAACAGTGTCTAGCAGTGTTTGGTATTTGTTTATTATTGATTTGTTGAATAAAGTATTGAATAAATGAATGAATGAATGAATGAATTAGCAAGACTCAGCTAGAACTTTATCCTTTCTAGCGGATGGATTCTAGAAACTGACTTCCTGTATTTCTGACTTTATTACTCATTTGTGCTTCTGTTTTCCATCGGGGATTAAATCCTTGATCTGAAACCCAGAATGTTTGACTGAGGCATGGAAGCTGTTCTAGAACTTGTCAATCTCACATTTTTGTTTCTTTCTCTCTTTCTACCTTTGAGCTAGTGTCTGGCTTCCAACCAGTTGGACCTTCCTTGATTCATAGCAATACCGTAGTCCCTGCCTGCTGTTGGGCTTTATCCTAGATGTCTCTGTGGAAGTAACCTCACCCTGAACATTGGCGCAGTCCTGTCCTTAAGATTTGTGTAGTAACCACTTCTCATGCTCTATGTTTCTAGCTGGATGAGTTCTATCTGCCCCTGTCCCAGCCTCTTGCCAGCCTTTACCCTCCTGGGATCCTGGCCTGTGCTCTTCACACTGCCAGCCTTTGGAGTTTCTACATACCATGTGGTTAAGCCGCCACAGTTTAGGGTGTTTACAATTCAGATACTTTTTCCTTGGTGCTTATTATATATAACACAAACCAAGATAACAGACTTTCTCCTTAACCTTGCCTCAGAGGTAAAATAAAAATCACTTTTGTGTTTAAAATTTTCCTGGTCACTTTTGTGTTTGAATGAACTTTTCCTGGGTATAAGACTTTTAAAGCAAGGGTACGATAATATATGTCCCTATGTTTGTAATTAAACATGTCTTAGTATTATTGCCCCTCAGATTGAAGTCAGACATGATTTTGTACGAGATTTAAAAATGAATAGCTTGTGTTTTGTTTCCACTTGTTATTGTCTCTACTGTTTTTCTTTTCTATGCCAATAAGAACCGTTCATCAGTGACATCACCTTACTGAGTTCTTCCTGGTTTTGCTCTCTCTACCTCTAATATCAGAGATCAGTAGAAATTTCTGCATGACTCAGAATGTTAGAAAGCCTCACATCATAGTAATATAACATAATAGTATATCCTGAGTAGATTTTTCTTTTAATAATCAGAGTTCTGATTGTCAGGTTATATTAGGAAGCTTTTCAAGGTGGGATGACTTTGAAGTAACCAGACAACTGCTTCTCTTCTCTTTCCTCTATGATTACTGTTGTTTTAGAATGAATAAAGAGATGATTGATTTTATGGCTTGATGCAACAATGAGACCCCAACAAAACGGATTTAATTAAAACACGGAAGTAGAGTACGACTGCAAGGTTCAACCCATGAGGACAGACAGGGGAAAATATCAGCAGGAAACAATACAATGAAATATCAACAAATAGATTATGGTTAGCTGGGCAGTGTTTAGCAAGTTGTATGGACTCAGTAGTGAGGTCTGGAGATCAGGCAGTACTGCCTAAGGAAACTGTGGAAGCCGGACAGGGATTTAGGTACAGTAGGAATAAAAAGAGACCCAGGTCTTGGTACGGAGCTTGAAATCAGGGACTTAAGAGCTCAAATTCATACAGACTGACTCAGTGCTGGGCCATTGAGCTATGGTCTAAGGCTCTGTAAGTCTTTTTTACCAGTAACAGGAGCAAGCAATCACGAACAGTAGTTTACGTATTAAGTGGGGTGGTTAGTGAGTTGAGTCTGATTTCCCTGTATATAAAATTTGGAAATGGTAACATTGCCATTGGGCAAGGGTTAGATACTGCTTAGACTTAGGACAAAGAATTAAGACGGTAGTACTCTCCCTCAAGGTAATGCCCCTTGCACTTTTGTTCTCATTGTTGGCTGGGTGATTCTGAGATGTTGGGAAGGGGAAAGAGTCATGAGGGATCTTGGAATACACTGTAATGAAATATTTGTGAATATTAGGTTTGGTCTAGCATACCACTTGACTCCTGAGGTGTAGATGATGGTTTATGGCTAATTTGATATCTTAAATTTCTATAATCCATGGATTGTCAACAAGTTGTGATTTTGCCGTGTTTCCCCCCAACCTATAATATCTGCCAGTGTCTGGAGACATTTTTGTTTGTCATGACTGAGGGAGAGGAAAAGGGAGCTCCTGTTACCCCATCTAGTGGGTAAAGGTTAGGGGTGCTGTTAAATATCCTATAATGTATGGAAGCTCCCCAGGACAAAGAATTATTCAGTCCAGGTGTCAATAGTGCTGAGGCTGAGAAACTCTTTTGTAAACCAAAAGAACTTTGTCATTCTTTTTATTATTCTGGGACTCCTTGTTACTGTGGACATGTTTCTTGGGCAGTTATAATACCCCTAAATTAAAAAAAAAATTACTTTGAATGTGACAGAGTCATCTTTCAGCACAGTTATCTACTTGTTCTCTGTTGGTGATTATTCTTGGGCTATGGTATTTCTGTGTGTATGTTTAATTCATAGTGGTAGAAAAAAATGGAACTGCAGAACTTCACAGAGAAACATTCACAAAGGATTAACACATGCAATTGACTTTTGGCTTTCACCATCTGAGCCAGTCAGTGAAATAGGTACTCTCTACAGAAATGCAGAATGGTTCCCCCCCCTTTTTTTTCCCCCTGAGTTTGAAGCTGCAGTGTGACCTAATACTTGTTCTAATGCCAATTAGTTCTTTTGGTGCAGTCAAGCAACAAAACCTGGAGTGAAATCCTACTATTCTTATATACTGATGTACATATTCTCCACTCATCCAGAAACAACCTGGAGACTTGGCCTGGATTTTGTAGTATCTCCCTGGGCTACCAACAAAATGTACACTGACTGACCAGAGTTGCGGGACCTTTGTTAATCATCTGGGTTTACTTAGGCCTACTTAATTTTTTCAGAGAAATTTTTCAGTAATGGGGAATTTCTGTGCCCCTTTAATTCTTGGTCATTGAGGGACTAGATAACTTCATTCTCTCTTGGTATTCAGGTGCCTCATATGTATCTAACATACAGAATCACAGTACTGAAAGAGACACGACAGGGTTTGGCAGACCACTGCACAAAGCCAAATCTGTTCTGCTGCCTGCCTGTTTTTGTTAATAACATTTTATTGGAACATAGAAATGATCATGTGTTTATATATTTTCTATGGCTGCTTTTGCATTAAAACTGCAGAGTTGATTGGTTGCTGTAGAGACTTTATGTCCTCAAAGCATAAAATACTTGTTATCTCTCTTTACAGAACAAATTAGATGACCCCAACCCAATCTAACTTTCTCATTTTGCAGATTAAGAAACTGAATCCTAGAGAAATAGATTAGCCCAAGGTCAGAATTGAGCTTAAAGTATGATTAATACGTTTTGAGGAATGAGAATGATTGAATATTGGACCAGTGACAAACTGTGTTCTAACAGCAGAATGAAGGGAAAAATGAATATAAGTTGATTTACCTAAAGACCAAAAAAAAAAAAAAAACTGGGTTCTTTATTCCCCCCACAGAATCGATCAGTTGTCTTTATGTCATGCAGATATACCTCAAGTAAGACTTGAGTCAAGTGTTACCACAATTTTATGCAGTTAGGACCCTGTTTTCCAAAGAGTAGAAGAATATTTATTGGTCACCCTCCTGTGTCTCAGTATTATATTCCTCAAAAGTTGAATTATTGATGGTAAGTCAAGAAAGACATTTTGGTAATTGCTGAAATCCTGAATGTATTAAGACTGACTAACTGTCCTTGTGTTCTGCTGTGACACCAGCTGACAGTGATGAAATCTATAGAAGTAGGACACATTTCCATAACATGAATATTCAGGATTGGTGATGCAAGAATTATTATTAAACCACTGGGAAGGAACACGTTCTCCTTATTATTTGATTGAATACTAAATGCTACTTTTTAAAAATAATTAGGTATGAATACTTTGATAATAAGGGAAGAGAGATGCATGGGAGAAAAAAAATCTTATTTTTTTACTGGTTCATAAGAAAGAAATTAAGTTTAAAATATATAGCCTGTCTAGAGGAACTATTTTGGAATCATTAGCTATATTTTATCTAAATCTGTCTTGCATATATTGAAGTGTAGTGTAAAAGAAGTCAAGACAGAGTTTGCATTAAATGATTTATAAAAATATAGACTATGTAAAGAAGTATGCTTAACCATAAATAAAGACTCCTGAAAATAAGTAAAATGCCTATTACAGAAAACAGTAATTAGCACCAAAGCAGTATTTGTTAGTTGTTGGACATTACCACGTTTCTGAGTAAAGATACTTCCTTTTCTATAAATGATACAATTTATGTTTTTTAAAAGGGCTCTAACACCTCTAAGAATCCTGAGTATATGGCAAAAGTGCTAACATATATGAAGTATATCTGGTTGTTCATAGCAAAGATTTTATGTGTGAGTAATAGAAGAGAAAGGAAAGTAATTTCATTCATTTATCCTTCAAACATGAAATGAGCCTCTACAATGTTCCAGGTAGCGCACCAGGCTTTAGTAACACACAGATAAAATAGACAGAGTCCCTTGTCCTCTAAAAATGCATGATCTGGAGAAGTGTTCAAGCAAATAAACAGGTAATTTCAGTAGAGAGTGGTATGTGTTCTATAATAGAGATAAGCTCAGGAGTTTGTTGTGTCCGATTTATCTTCCCTTTTATGAGTTTCTCATTATTTGTTCTAGCTCTTTTCCTCTAATCAGTTTGGGGAAGATTAGGCCAAAAACCTTAGGCCAAGATTAGGTTTGGTACTGTTCTATTTTTCTCTTGCTACTACCTCCTCCTGCCTTGAGGATTTCAGCTCTACCCTGATTTACAAATTGGGTTGTGCTTCTTGCTGACTGCTGTCTGCAAGCCGTTCACATTTCAGTGTACTGGACTTTTAGATTTTTCACTTTCTCCATCTTCTCTTCCTTTTCTCTGTCACCATAACTAAGCTATCCAGTGCCTTTTAACTGAGGTTCACTCTGTTAACTAGTAGATAAAATAAGTTTCAGTTAATTCATCTGTGGAGGTGTTCCCATCACGTATTAGCAAATATATCTCAGAATCTATGTAGCGGTTTGAAATAGGAATAGAGCTAACAAAAAGTTTTTTCTGGAACTGACCTCCACAGGGCAAATTCAGAAACTAGCAGATCTACATTATGTTTTCAAATAATCATAATCATACTCCTGAATGAATGACAGCTGAACACCTCAGTCACTGTGAGGTGGCAATCTGAAATGAGTGCCTCTGAGGAAAGGGACAGGGACATCCTCCAAGGCTGCACAGAAACAAGGTAGCAGGCAGCACTGCAGGGAAGGCAACTGCTAGGAGAGGTTGCTTCTCTCTGAGGTAGGGTGACAGTGTGTATATGTGTCCAGATACCGATCCTGTCCACTGAGCCACTCTGGGAACTCAGGTTTTGACCTAATTTTTAGGCTTTTAAAAAGCAGCGCCCTGAAGCTATTTTGTTTGTTTTGTTTTGTCTTAATGACTTGTTATTAACGCTACAACATGAATTTGCAATTCAAGAGAGTTTAGAAAACTTTCAGGGAAATAGCAAGTCACTGATGTAAGCAAAATTGAAAAGGAAACATGAGTCTTATGTTAATTTTACCAAAAGGACTCGGGGCAGAAGTGGCTCAGCTTTTTGGCAGAAGGAGTAGGGCATTGCTAGAAGGTATTGTGTGGTCCTGGCTGACATAGTGAGCCGGGAACTGTTGTCCTATCTGAAACAACTTCTTTATGGAGCAGAGTGTCAGAGATAGAAACAAAAAGAACCAAACTAAATTAAATCATAACAAAGCATCTTCTTTTTCTCTGCTAGCCCACAAAAGCACTGGGGTGGGGGTGGGTCCTAGGGATGAATAGCCGTTATCCAAAACACCATGGTGGGGAGGCTATGGAAAGATGGCATCATCAGTGATTTCAAGAATAAATAGATTCACTGCAAGTGGACACTACCTGAACCACTTGTGAGACCAAGAGGACACATTAGATAACTTCCAGGGCTCAGAAAGTCCAAAGAAGGGCTAGAAATGGGCTGGAGAAGGGTACAACCGATAATGTAGTCATGAGCCCCAAATGAGAAGACAAACAGAAAGCAAAATATGTTGGGGAGCAGCAGGCACTGGGATTACGGGCAATTCTAGGATAACTTCCAAAGGGTAGAGAGATATGCCAAAAAAAGCTTGATAATAAATCAAGCATTTTATCAGAGCAGCTTGGTGCTTTCCCTGGTAACCCACCCCCAAAACTGCTGTTCTATCAAAACTATAGCTTCTTTGGTCCAGGAGTTTCCTGAGTCTGTCTTGGGAGGCAATAATACCTTCTGGGTAAACTGGAGATTTTACCAGAGACAGATGGCAGCTGATTTTTCTAAAGACTCTCCATGATAACTGCTATTGATCACATTCCTTACGTCTGGGCTCATGTAGATGAAATTTAGATTGGGACTCTTTTCTCTCTGTTCAAGGAATTGAAATTACAATCGCATATTTTACTTTTTGTTATTATAGATGATAATAAAGTCATTGTCAGTATATCACAGAATTTAAAAAAAAGTCTCAGAGCATTTTGTTTCTTGATGTTCAATGTAGATGACCTTATTAAGGACATTGTATCAATAGTATTCTTTTTTGTAGCAAAATTAAAATAAATTTCTGTCTCATATAAGAATATGAAAAATAAAAAGTTGTACAATTTTTTTTTTGTACAAATGCAGTGATGGGAATATGTAGGAACATGTGACACCCTACTGTTTTTTAAAGGAACAAGTTCAGTTTTTTGGTCCTGAACCAGAGATGTGATTTGCTAAGTTTAGTGTAAAAAAATGAACTTATTAGTCTAGGGCTAGAAGTGATCAGTGAGACAGACAGGAAAATTACTCCAGGTGACAGTGTTGGAGTGTGAATCAGTATTGAGTCTGTGCAGTCAGAGAAGGCATAAGGAAGCCGGATAAGAAGAAGGTAGGCCAAGAAAGGGATGGAGTGGGCTGTCACCAAGGACCAAACACTTCTGTCATTTCTCTTGGTGAGGAAATATAGTATTTAAAAAAAACTCTTCTACTCTACCCAATATTCTGTGATAATCTATGTGGGAAAAGAATCTGAAAGAGAATGGATGTGGATATATGTGTAACCGAATCACTTTGTTGCACGGCAGAAATTATCACAACATTGTAAATCAACTATACTTTAGTATAACTTTAAAAAATGAAAAAAAAAACTGCTAAAAGAGAGGAATGTCTAGATCTTCTGGGGCAACTTTCTCTCATAAGATCTGCTTGTATCCTGCTGCTGGGTCCTGTTTGCCTTCTATTGAACTGAATTGAATTCCTCAGGCATGTTCAATACTATGCACAGGAAGACTGGTCTTAATGGGAAGCGTGACAGAAGGAACTCATGTCTCATCTGGATAGTGAGATCATCTTCTATGCCCTTCAGGAAATTTTGGCAATTGACAATGAATGAAAATTGCTCCTCGTATTGAACTTTGAACTTCATAGGAGCAGAGCAGTATCTCAACATGAATAGGATTTTTGAAACCACTGGCTTTTTTCATTTTTCTTACTAGTTTGCCAGGACTGCAATAACAAAATGCTACAGACTGTGTGGTTTAAACAATAGAAACTTATTTTCTCACAATTTTGGAGGCTGGAAGTCCAAGATCAAGGTGCCAACAGGTTTGTTTTCTCCTGGGTCTCTTCCTCTTCTTATCAGGACACTTGTGCTGTTGGATTAGTGCCCTATCCTCATGACCTCATTTAACCTTCATAACTTCTTCTTTTTTTTTTTGTCTTTTTGCCTTTATCTAGAGCCGCACCTGCGGCATATGGAGGTTCCCAGGCTAGGAGTCTAACAGGAGCTGTAGCCACCGGCCTTCGCCACAGCCACAGCAACGCGGGATCCGAGCCACGTCTGCAACCTACACCACAGCTCACGGCAACGCCGGATCCTTAACTCACTGAGCAAGGCCAGGGATCGAACCCGCAACCTCATGGTTCTTAGTCTGATTCGTTAACCACTGAGCCACGAAGGGAACTCCTAACCTTCATAACTTCTTAAAGGCCTTGTTTCCAAATACAGGAGTTAGGACACCAACATACGAATTTGAGAACCAGATCTTGATTATGATAACGGTACATAAAAGCTAGTGGTTTTCTAACATCTTTTCAACAGATAACTAGTATCCAGTGAAAAAACATTTTCAATACCTAGAACTACATATACATATATTTGTATGAATATGTATATGTACTACACACAAGTAGAAACACACATTTAGAGGCTAGATAGTTCTGAATGCAAACCTTATAACAATAATTTGATGATAAGAGGCTTTATTGTCTTTGTTCTAATTTAGTTTAACAGCATTTAAAAAAGTTCCTAAGTGAAAGGCTTGGAAGAGGGAGGAGAAAAAATATTCTCTTTTACCTTAAACTTAGTCATCACCCAGGTGTATATTTAATTGCTCAGATTGTTTAAAAACAAATGAAAAAGAAAGACTAATGCATCATATTTTATTCTTCCAATTTCTTACCTCAGATGAAATTCTAGGCCAAGGTTTACAGCTTAGAACCTCAGAGCTATTTTTGGGATGAATTTGGGTAGGTTCTGAGGCTCACTGAAACTGGAACTCATATCTATAATCTCCAAAAATAGGAATAAACAAGTCAGTTTACCTGAAAAGAAATATATTTTATTATGACTAATTTGGAAATATCCTATATAGCTGCAAAGATTATGGAAAATGATGATAAACCTCGGTAGAGAATAGAATTGACAAGATGTGCTTTTGTTTCATTGGGGCAGTTAGTACTTGGCTTATCTAACTTTTATTTGGAGAAGGTTGAAAGGTATTAAAAATGGAGACAAACCAAAAGAAAATAAATGAATCAGCAGCAACAGAAAACCCAGGTCAAACTATCTTAAACAACATAGAAAGTTGTTAGTCCCGTATTTATAAGTTAAAAGGTGTTGGCTTCAGAGTTGCCTCAAGCGGCGTTCTCTTCACCTACTTTCCTCCGTGTGTATAGTTTATCCTCAGGCTGTAAAGCCTACAGTTCTTGGCTTTGCAATCACCCAGGAAAACATTCCAAAATACATGCTTATGTACTATGGTCATATGTTGTGAGCCACAAGAGACGTCCAAGCTTGTATGCTGTGGTCATATAATATCAAACCAGTAAGAGAGGCTAGGAAAGAAAGGAGGAGGAGAGAATGGGTTTTAGTTACAGTCTGGCAACAATAGTATCTATACCATTGGCTTTTATGATTGTCACAATGACTGTTACTTTCTCTGCCTGTGGTAAAATTTGCTGTAGCAAATTTAAGGTGTTATTCTAGGAGCTGAATCCGGCTAGAGTCGTCAGTGATATAATTGGGGTCCTTTGGAGAGACTAATTTATGTAAACATACTTAATTTTATTGCTCAGGACACATTTCTCAGGCTTCCTCTCTTCTCTAAAGAAGGTTACAAAGTGCTCAAAGTTATTTGCTGCATAAGAACTTTAATAAGTAGTTAATGAAGTTTTAGTGCCTGTAGTTAATGAAGTTTCAGTGCCTGCGCTACAGTGTATTTGATTAAAGAGAAATCTTCGCATAAACCCCAAACTCTCTCTTAGCTCTCTAAATCTGTCATTAAAGGCATCTTCTCATTGGTCACTTTATCTTCACTAATATTTATCTTGCTCCATCTATTTATGGACCTATCTGTGCCTCATTGTGAAAAGGGAAGGCTGTGGAGAATGCAGTACAACCCCTTTCACTCCTCTATTGCCCCCTACCCCCCCCGCACGCACATAATACTTTTTCATAATGAATCTGAAGCATCATAAGACAAAGTGGGAATATATATTATTTGGGATATAATTTTGTTGTCATAATTTTTTCTTTATTTTTACTAAGATTACCATTTTCATACCCACTAGGACTTGATATTTATGCTTTACTGATAATATCCTGTTGCTGGCATTGCCAGACGTCTGTGTGGATCAGATATGTCTTGATCAATATTTCATATCTTAACTTTACCTCTGAATCTAGCTATAGCCATGGAGAACAGTTCTGGTCAGACTTCCATATTTTTTATGTTGCTAGTGCCTCATCACAAATATGAAGTGTACATCTCTTGCTTTCTGCCTTGGGGCTTCTCTGAGTCTATAATGCATATAGAGGGGAATTAATGCCCCATTAGGCAAACCTCAATCAATAGGCACTGTGGTGTGATGGTTAAATGTTTATCCTGCTCATCCTTTGGGTAAACAGTTTTAAGGTTCATTGCCTTGAAGATCCTGGCAGAATTAAATATCTGTTGCCTACAGTGTTGGTCAACTCAATAAAGATTTTTTAAAAGAATTTTAAAAGTTGAGTCACAGTGTACATAAAACTTCACAAATCTTTGGTATACAGCTTTTTGAATTTTTACATATGTATACATTCATGTGATTACCACCAAGCTGAATATAAAGGATATTTTGAGCATCTCAGAATTCTGGCTTATGCCCCCTCTGTTTAAAAATTTTGTATAGGTTCATACTGTATGTTATGCCAGCGGAGTTAACCTATGTTGTTGTAGGTGTTAGTGGCTGGTTCTTTTTCACTGTTGTGTAATATCTTTTTATTAGAGCACTCGCTAAGCATTTTTATATTGATTTTCCTTCCTTTTTTGTTTTACTCTCCATGGTTCCTCCTTCCTGTTCACTGGGATCACATCTCAAATAAACTGCCTGTGCCCATTTCCCCTTCTTTCCCTATATCCCTTTCACAGACTCCCAGTGCTCCAGGCTTATTCCTGTGAGTTAGGAGACAGGGATTCTCATTTTGCTCTGTACTTTACTTGATATTTATATCCTAAGGAAGCCACTTCCTCACTTGGTGACTCAGCTTTTCCCATCTCTAAGATATAAGGATCTCTGAGATAAGTTCTTGTCTCAAATTTCCGCACTTCAAATCTGCAATTTAAAAGGCATCTTCTAGGGAAGGCAATGCTCAAAGAATAGAGATAAATGGTAGAATATCATAAACATGAGATCGTGGGGTTAGAGGTAATACTTTATGTTTTTATTTTTATTTATTTATTTATTTATTTGCTTTTTGGGGCCACACCCACAACATATGGAAGTTCCTAGGCGAGGTGTTGAATTAGAGCTACAGCTGCATGCCTACACCACAGCAATGTGGGATCCGAGCTGCATCTGTGGCCTATACCACAGCTCATGGCAATGCCAGATCCCCGACCCACTGAGCAAGGCCAGGGATCGAACCCACATCCTCATGGATATTAGATTCATTTCTGCTCCACCCAAATGGGAATTCCTAGAGTTAATACTTTTAAATAGGAACCTTTCTGTTGCCCTAAAATTTTACTATCTGATCGGTTGACAGTGTGGCCTCTCCTGAGCTAAATCAGAATCATTTATAAAAGGAGTCACTGGATGGAAAAATCACTACTTCAGTGTGAGGCACAGCCAGAAGGAGGCAAAGATCCTGGAACAGAAGAGCAGAGCATAGGCTGTAAATTGCCTTTTTAAAATTTTTTCTCTTTTCTGAGGATAACTAAATTGGTGAACAATTTCTGAGATGATTTATGCGGCTAATTTACCCAAAAGAAGCATATATTTTAAGAAGGTGGCTGATGATATAACTCACCTGAGATTGTGAGAGTAAAAAAGTCTGATGGTGACCACATTCTCCCCCCATTCTATATTTATTTTATATTAGATCATCTAACCCTTTCTAAGTAACTATTATAAATTACAAAGCCATTATATTAATTGATTTCATATTTCACTTGTGGATGCCACTGAGGTTTGCCCTTACTCGATACCATTGTTTCCATGGTAACCAGTGCAATTTAAATTATTAGAAATGTGAAGAGTATAAAAGATCAATTAGAAATACATAACTCCAATAAATATATAAACATTTGAGGTTACAGATGTGAAACACAAGTTTCAGAAAGTAAATAAAACAGTCCAGCAATTGTGGTTGGACACTGGTGGATGGTACATATACTGGTGATAAATAAATTATTGTGTAATTGACTATGCCATGCTCTAGGCTTTTATGTAAATAAGCAAATGTGAAAGAGAGATTCATACAATCAGCCATTAATTAATTGTATGTTATCTTGGTGCCTCCTGTCCCCCTTGTCTTATTTTTTGCCATTTCATTTTTTTTATTGGCATTTCTTTCATAGGAAGGAAGAGAAGGTAAAATTTAAATGATATTTCTTCTCAATGGCTTTGTCTGTGAGGACACATCCATTCATTCATTCATTCACTTATCAAGGGTTTGTTGCGCACATACCAGAACTATCCCATGCTTAGATACTACAGATACAAAAGTGCATGGTTCTTGACTGCAGGAAGCTCATTGTCTATTGGGAATATAGACAAATTAGTGAATGTTGCAATTATGTAAAAAAGTAGTTTGAAGTTGTTTTTTATCTGTATTTTTGCCTCCTTTGCTATAATTGCATAACCAAGGAAGTGATAGAACTTCCCTTATATTTAGGGAAGTACTTATAGTTACTAATTTAGGTAGAAAACATATGACTTACTGGAATTAAAATGTCATTTAAAAATATTACCATTCAAAAGAGGAAGAAAGCTGAATTGAATTTTGGGGTTTCACTTAAGTCTCTTCATGTGATGGTTCCCTCAGTGTTACTAACTGTAGTATCAAAATTTCTAGAATAGGCTTCCATACAGAAAATATTATTTTCTCACGTAGGCTTGTCAGAGAAGGGCATGTGTTTAGCCAAGGTGGTCTCTGCTGCTGAGGTGAACCCTAATGTAGCTGATAGCTGTGACTACTGCTCATACTTCCTTAAGCTGAGAAGCAAGTCATTCCTTAAAGGAGAATTTGGGTGGTGAATCTCCCTGGTACTGTCCTCACTGTGACTCTCTCAGTTTCATCTGCTGTTTTTTCCTCATCTCCCAAACATCTAAAGCTTAACTGGCTCTGAGGTTTTGGATCTCTTCTCCTTCTGCAGTAATGTTCTTGGTAATTCCATCCTTATCAGTCTTTTTGAATATCACCCTATGCTCTAGCCAATCCTAAGTTTATAGCTGCAGTCTGAATGTCTACTCTGAAGTTTAAAGTCATAAACATCCAATTGCTCTACTATATTTCCACTTGGATTCCTGGTAGTTTTGTCCAGGACTGAACTGATTCTATACTTGCCCTCACACCAGACCTCCAGACATCTTCCCATAGTCTTCTCCATCGTAGTAAATTAACAACATCCTCTGTTTAGTTCCTCAGACCAAAACTTTCGACTCTTATTTTTCATACCCCACATCCACTCCATCAACAAATCTTGTTGGCTCCAACTTCCAAATATATCCAGAATCTGATAGCCTTTTAGTATCCATCTGTTACCAGTCTTGTCAACTCCACCATCATTTATCGTATTTCATTATGATAATTCCCTTCTAACTAATTTCTTTCATCTACCTTTACTCACCTTCCTTGAATTCTCAGTGTTGTAGCCGAAGTAATATTATTAAAACATAAGCCAGATGGGAGACAAGATGATGTACTTTGCACTCACATCCTCTCACAGGCACACCAAAATCACATCTAACTGCTGAACAATCATTGATAAAAAAATTGGAACTAACGCCAAAAGATATTCTATATCCAAAGATATAAAGAAGAAACCACAGTGAAATGGCAGGAGGGAGTGCACTTGTGATATAATCAAATCCCATACCACCCATGTTAGCAACCTACAAACTAGAGAATAATTGCATCTCAAAAGTTCTCCCATAGGAGTGACATCTATCTACGCCTATCTATCTATCTATCTATCTTTCTGTCTGTCTGTCTGTCTGTCTGTCTATCTATCTATCTATCTATCTATCTATCTATCTATCTATCATGTCTACCTATCTATCTGTCTGCTTTCCTGTATAGGTTATTACAAAATATTGAGTATAGTTCCTTGTTAGTATCTATTTTATCTGTTTTATATATAGTAGTATGTATATATTAATCCCAACGTCCCAATTTATCTCACCCCTAGCTTTCCCCTTTGGTAACCATGAGTTGGTTTTTTATGTCAGTAGGTCTATTTCTGTTTTGTCAGTGAGTTTATTTGTATCCTGTTTTTTTTTTTTTTTTAGATTATACATATAAGCAATATCATATGATATTTGTCTTTCTCTGCCTGGCTTGCTTTACTTAGTATAGTATGATAATCTCTAGATCCATCCATGTTGCTGCAGGTAGCATTATTTAATTTATTAAGGCTGAGTAATAAATACTCCATTGTATGTATCACAATCTATTATATATACCACATCTTCTTTATCCATTTATCTGTTGATGGATATTTAGTTTGCTTCCAAGTCTTCACTATTGTAAATAGGGCTACACTGAACATTGGGTGCATATATCTTCTCTTTCTTTCTTTCTTTCTTTGGCCTTTTGTCTTTTTAGGGCTGCACTTGCAGCATATGGAGGTTCCCAGGCTAGGGGTCAAATCTGAGCTGCAGCTGCTGGTCTACCCAACAGCCACAGGAATGCAGGATCTGAACCCTGTCTACGACCTACACCACAGCTCATGGCAATGCCAGATCCTTAACCCTCTAGACAACATGTAACAAATAGCAACAACAATAAACAACAGTGTTCACAGGTAGCACCTCTCTCTGCTTCAGCTGTCAAAGCCTGGTATTTTAAGGCAGAAGTTTCCCATATATACATCAGTGCAGAGTTAGAACCTCAAGATTATGGTCTGCTAATAGAGGAGAAGAAAAGGGCAGATAAAATATAAAAAAATTCAAGTAATAGACATTTATGAAAATCAGATGATATACACATGTGCTGTTCCTCCCTTCTCATGCCACAATCTCATTCTTCATAGGGAGTCTGTCTTAATGGTTCATAAATATCCCTCTAGACTTATTCTGAGAGTAAATAAGTACATGCTTGTTAGTTTTTTTTCCACAAAAATGAAATCATCCAGTACATCATTTGCAACTAGTTTTCCATTTAGTTAATAATATAAGGATATCATTCATGTGAGTACATAACCTTAGACTCATTCTTTTAAATCTCTGCATAGTATAATGTGGTATGTGCAATATTTTATTTAGCCATCTCCCTTTTGAAAAAAATCATAGTTCAAATTACTTCCAGTGTTGCTATTAGGATCAAAGCCTAAATGAACATCCTCTTGCTCTGAGAGCTAGTGTAGATAGGATGGATTTCTAAAAGAATTACTGAATGAAAGATGTATACATTTAAGATTTTGATATATATTGCTAAATTCTTTTCCTAAAATATGATCCCAGTTATTTGCTCCTAGAGTAGTATATAAGATACCTTGTTTTTGCTATATACTTATCATCTGGACATTATCAATCTGAAAAATGTTGTCAGTTGAACAGGTGAAACATGGCATCTTTCTGTTCAAAGTTACATCTCTTTATTATTAATGGGGCTAAATACCTTTTCTTATGTGAATTATGGGTTTGCATCTTTTATTTATATTTCCTTTGGCTTATTTTTTTCCTCATAGATATCCAAAAGCATTTTATGCATACATACTTATCAGTTAAACATGCAAATCTTGGAGTTTCTGTCGTGGCGCAGAAGAAATGAATCCAACTAGGAGCTATGAGGTTGTGGGTTCAATCCCTGGCCTTGCTCAGCGGGTTAAGGATCTGGCATTGCTGTGAGCTGTGGTGTAGGTCACAGATGTGGCTCGGTTCTGGCATTGCTACGATTGTGGTGTAGGCTGGCAGCTATATAGCTCTGATTAGACCCCTAGCCTGGGAACCTCCATATGCTGCAGGTGCGGCCCTAAAAAGCAAAAATAAATAAATAAATAAATGAACAAGCATGCAAGTCTTTCTTTCTAATCTATCAGATGAAGAATGATGTAGGCAACCTCTTTTAATTTTCCCATGAGCATGTTACTGAGTAGAAAAATGAAGTATTAATCAACAGGACTAAAAGGGAGGAAAAATTAAGCTATATAGATAATCCACATATTGAATCATAAATTTTTGCATAAGCAAGTTTATTAGGTCTAAACAAGCTGTTCAGTTTTGTTAATTTAGTAAAATTAGAGATAATAATCACAATGTCTCATTTCTTTACCTAACTGGAATGAGAACTCTTCAAGTAGGGGCATTGTCCTTCTCTCTATTACCAGTGCTTAGCAGAGTGTCTCTTACATGGCTGGCTCTTGGTAATGATTGATGAATAAGTAGATTAAAAAAAAACGGGCAAAACAGAGGTCTTTTGTTAAAAACAATAGCAACTCATTTTAAAATGGCATTTAAACATTAATAGCGGATGTTATAGTGAGACAGCCAATATAATAATTTAAACCTATAATAATTCATAGGTAGATGCATTTTGGCCATTTTTTAATCCAGTTTTCAATACGATTATTTCCCCCCATAATTTGGGATATAGATTTGTAAATCACTTAAACATATTGCTCTACCTTTCTACTAGGAATTTATATCAATCGTTGTAATTGCCATTTAAAACCGTTACCTTTTAAATGCAAAGATCCATTTGGAACTCAAGATAGTTCATTGTGTAGTGGACAGACTTCTTTTATTGACCTTTTTTCCTCTTGAGCAAACCCTTGGCAAGAGAAATGATCATTCAAGTGCCTGGGAAATTTTACGAAGGCATTACCACGTTAGAAAAACTTCCATTTTCCTTAGAAAGAATGTGATTTTGTAATCCTAGGGTTTTAGTTCCTTTCACCCCATGACTCATATCTTCAAAGGATGTTAGTGGCAATCATTGGATCTCTAAATTACAGGTTAATCACGCTTGCCTTTCTTTTAGAAGGGGTAGTGGCAAAAGCCTAGTTAAGTCAGCTTGATTGATGAGAATTTGGAAAATTGTTGGTCTAATGTTAACCACTTGAAAATGAAAGTTAGACATGACTGTGCTACCATCCGCATGACATTTAGCTTAGTTCATAAATGCCTGAATATGTCATTCATTTATTCTGTTCAATCTACAAACATTTACTGAGCATCTTCTATATGCCAGAGGTGGGCTAGGTCCTGGGGATTAAAGACAACTAATATATAACATTGCTCTCCAGGGTCTCACAGTTTTAAGTAATGGTGGCTTTACTCTTTTCAATAATGGTAAATAACATTTTCAAATCAATTCCAAGAATATATAAAGGTGTAGTTTAGGAATGGCCAGTTATTGCCCACCCACTGCAATAGGATAGTGTATAGAAAGAACAAAAATCTGAAATTAGGTTGAATCTTTGGAGTGGAGAAGCTGTTTGGGGTACATAAGCAGTTGTAGATATTGGGAAGAAATTCACTGGGTTAAGGATCTGGCATTGTTGTGAGCTGTGGTGTAGGTTG
Source organism: Catagonus wagneri (assembly GCA_004024745.2). NCBI lineage: Eukaryota > Metazoa > Chordata > Mammalia > Artiodactyla > Tayassuidae > Catagonus > Catagonus wagneri. Next base: position 4,429,437 of record PVHT020000105.1, on the reverse strand, counting down.
CAGACACAGCTCGGATCCGCTGTTTCTGTGGCTGTGGCATAGGCCAGCAGCTGTAGCTCTGTTTGACCCCAGCCTTGGAACTTCCATATGCCCTTGGTGCAGCCCTAAAAAACAAAAAATAAAATAAAATAAAATCACTTGGAGCACTGCAGTATATTCATTAAAAGTGTTGGAGGGGGAAGCAAAGAAGAACAGTAGAATGTAGTAATTCAAAGAATTGAAGATTCTTGAAAGAAAAAAGTGGACTATTATGTTAATTTTCTCTCATTCAGTAGGTATAATTAAGCATCATCTCTATCTGAAAGTTTTCCTTTCAGAAATTAAACTGTGTTCATATAGTTGCTATCAATATAGGGGTTATTAGCTGTTTTGGATGTCATGGCTCAACTATATGTTATTGTTATGAACCGTGAAAGTAGGTAGCAAGTGTTAACCTTTTTTCTTTTAAAAGTAAGAAAATACAGCAAACATTTAATCAACTACAGTTGACCCTTGAACAACCGATTTGAACTACATGGTTCCACTTATACACAGATTTTTTTCCCCTATAAATACTACTATAGTGCTAGACAATTTGCTAGACAATACGAAGGACTGACTGTCAAGTCATATGTGGTTTTTCAATTAGGAGATGGTGTTGGGGCCCCTAATCCCACTTTGTTCAAGGATCATCTGTATATATTAAATAACCTGTGATTCACAATGAAGTTAAAAATAAAAACTATAAAAATAGAATAAAGGAAAAAAATGTTTATTCAAAGGGGAGATAGTGGACTCAGCATGAGCTAGGGGAGGGCAAAAGACAAACGGGCATTGTGTGTAGTTTAGAAGTTTCAAGTATATGGGAGTTCCCGTTGTGGTGCACTGAAAATGAGTACAACTAGAGTCTGTGTGGATGCAGGTTCAATCCCTGGCCTTGCTCAATGGGTCAGGGATCTGGCGTTGCCGTGAGCTGTGGTGTAGGTCACAGATGAGGCTTGGATCCCACATTGTTATAGCTGTGGTGTAGGCTGGCAGCTGTAGCTCTGATTTGACCCCTAGCCTGGGAACTTTCATATGGCACAAGTGTGCCCTTAAAAAGCACACACACACACACACACACACACACACACACACGAAAGTTTGAAGTATAGATGAGGGCAAACATGACCTTTGAAAGGGAGCTTAGTTTTGGAAGAAGGTTGATGGGATCAGTTTAGCCATGTTGATTCTGATGCAAAAAGTGAGACCCCAAATGAAATGTCTATAAGAAGTATGGAATTAGTAAGATAGAGGTTAGAGATGTGAGAATCATGCACACAGAAATGACATAGTGCTGAGATCAAGAGAATGGAGGTGAATTTCAAGGAAAAATAATTGGGATAAGGGCAGAAATAGGTAAGGGAGGTATTTTAAATATAATTAAAATTGAAATTGTAAGACAGATTTAGAGGGAGAATCAGTGAGAAGAGTTTGTAATCACAAATGGAAGATCCCAAAGGAAGAGAGCATTTCACAGAAGAATTGGTGAAACATGAAACAAAAAGTGAACTGGTACTTTAAGGTATGTAATTGGCATATAATAAAATATAATCAGTATATATTTTAGAAAATATTTAGACTGGTTTAAAACAACCTACAAGGTTGAGGATGTTTTTTTTTAAGATAACAATTTAGCAGAAGAAACAGACTTGATAACTTGAAATAGTGGTAAATTTATAGTGAGAACAATGTTGGAGATACTTCCTTATTCTTTCTTTCTAACAGAAACACAATTTCCTTTAGGTAAGCTCCATGAAGCCAGGTTCCCGAGGGAGAGCTGAAGTCACCCTTAAGCAGACTTGGGTCTCATTTGTTCAAGTCAGAGATTCCCAAATTTCCTTGTTCCCAGTGTCCTTAGTATCTAAGTAATTTTTTCATGATGTCTTGAGGCAGAAGAAATACTTAACAGATCCAAAGATAGCTTCTCAAATCTGGAATCAGGCAGTACATCACTACCCTCATGACCTCAACCTTAATGACTTTTATACAGTAATTGCTTTTTAACAACAGCAACTGTTGAAAACCCAGCTTCTCAAAGATATGACATCATTGAGAGGAATGTAGTAGGATCTGATGTTGAAATTGTGACTTACCTTGAGTTAACAGTTTGTATGCTGTCTTACAGTTGTTGAGTATTGCTCTTTACTTCAAAAATCTAAAACACATTGGAACATTCTTAGAAATTACTTTGGCACCCAAGAGTGCCCTTTTACAGTTTTGGAAAACTCAAGTCAAAGTGTAATTCTATATCCTTTGCCAATGACTGATTTAGGAACAGGAATGAAGTTTACTTTCAGCAGTTAAGGTAGGCAGAATGACTATTTTATAATGCAACTATTATTGTAATTCATTTATGGTAAGGCCAACAGATCAGGTGATGCTTGCCATTGAGAAGAGTTTATTGTTTCACAAATACCAAGAGGAGGGGGCACACCATGCCATTGCTGGGACCACATGGGAAGTACCAGGGTTGGTAAGGACAAAAAGAGAGTGAGGGGGAAATAGAGCATCCTTCCCTGATGAGCATCCTTCAGCATTTCCCTGAGGGGAAATAGGAATTCCTTCCTGATTTCCTTAGCAAGGAATGGCAAGGCACTTTTAGGATTGGCTAATTTGAATAATTTTGGTGCGCTCTGGTGCATGCAGTCTTCCCTTGGTTGTCTGGTACCTGGCCCGGGGGTGACTGGGAGCAGGGGAGTAATGGCTCTGATTGTGAAAGCCCAGTAACAGAGGTAGTTGGGGTAGGGGCCCTGGATGGTTGGTTTGCGTATAAAAGGCAGACTTGCAGATGAGTTACTTAATATTTTCAAGACTTGACTACCTCTCTCCAGGGTCAGCATTGCCCAAGATGTTAAAACATCAGAAGCACATGAGTAGTACAATGATGAGGCGTCCGAAAAATTTTTCCTGGTGTTTCTGGTATAGCTGTGAAAATGCTCTGTCTCTCCTTTTGGAGATGTGAGGCTTGGAACTGATGCCAAATCTTGTTACCACCCTGCGGATGAAGCGGACACAGTTAGGTGGGTGGACATAAAAACATTGTAAGATAACTAGAGCTGTTTGTCATTTGTCACTCTTTGGTCTTTTCATGTATATGAACCAATACATTTTCTTATTGTTTAAGTCAGTTTATTGTTGCTCTTTTTTTATTGTTGTGGTTTTTAGGTTTCCTATTACTTTCAGGCATGCTTTTCTAATATTCACAAAACCACAGTGTGATAATCCACAGGATCTGTTTGAAAGGGATTAATTTTCCAAGTCTACTTTTGATGATAGTAAGATGTGTTACAGAGGCTTGCTGAATGTTTGCCTTCACAGAATGAATGGAGAATACAAGGCTTTTTGTTGCATTTGCATTCAAGAGATGACTGAGTTTGCTGATCTAAGTATAATATTGTTTTTGAAAATTATTTTGAAATCTCTAATCACATTAGGATGAGAGAAAATCATGTAGCATTCCTATTAATAATCCCCCATTTTTTATGTTTCATGCTAGGGTAATAAAAATTCATATGGGGATGAAAAATAACTTACAGGTTTTTAGTGTAGGAAAACTATTATTTTCTTGTGAAGAGATGGCTGCCTGGGGACAATATAAATCAAATCCATTTGTTCAGTTTCTACTCTGTATATGGGGGAAGTAATAGTGTTCCTCTCTTCCAAGACACAACAATTATACTAATAGCCCTATTAAGACACATGAGTAGCATGCCTAGAAATGTGTGTGTGTGTGAATTTGTATGTGTATGTACATGTAAACACTTTGTTTTTAAAAGGATATTTCTTATGTAAAATAGAATTCTAGTTTAATAATATGAGAAGGTTGATTTCTTAATATGTAATTTATAAGTTTTATTTATTTAATACATGCATGTGTTTTTTTAAAAATTATATAACATCAAAAGTGATTATGATGTGAAACAAACAGTATGTTCCTTTATTGCCCATCCAATTTCAATTTCTAGGGTCAAAAGTTTGGCTCTGTTGTCTGTGATTTCTATATGATGTTTTTGCTGTTGTATACTTACTGGTTAGTTTTGATTGTTATGTACGGAATGCTTTTTATAATTTGTGTATTTGGTTCCGTTGTAGTTCTCCCTCTCTTTCCCCATCCTCTTAATATAGTTCTATCACTGTTTTTAGTTAAAATGATAATCTATGTGTATATCATTATAATGTAAATAGTGTTTGCTGAGCTAAGAAGTACACTATAGTTACAGTAAATAATGCCCTTATTCTTATTTGCCTACTTTTAAAAATATACATCCTTATTTTCCCGTATACTCCATTATATCATTTATCATATAATCTATTTATCAAGTCTGTATTTTTCCTATGAACATGACTTTGGAGCACTCCTTCCTCCTGCTTGAAATGGACTTGTTGCTTTCTGCTACTGCTGTGATGCACTGCTGTCAAGCTGCAGGTTTTCTTTCCTACTTTCCTGGTTTGAACTCATTTCCTGAATCTTGTGCCTTCTACTTTTTTGTTTGCACTTTCGTTTTGCTCAAGTACATTCTCCCGTTGCTCCCAGAGAGGTTATATAGTAGTTCTCCCATATTAAAGATATCTTTTATTCTACTTTTGGTTTGGGTTTAGTTTGAAAAAAATTCCTCCAGAATTTTGAAAGCATTCCTCTGTTTATTCTAGCGTACAGTGTTGTAGAGAAATCTAATGCCATTCTGGTTCTCTGATATTTCTCCTTTCCTCTGAGTCTTGCTCATTCTTAAATTTGTCATGAATTTTGATTATTTTGTATTTTATCCAACTCTCCTCTTGATCATATCCTTCTATGTGATCCAAGCCACTCTTGCTTTGTAGTAGCCATCTAACTATTCTCTCTCCTTCAGTTACTGATTATTGTCACGTAATAGCCAAACCTGTTTTTTTAAAACTCAAGTTTTAGAATGTTGTTTCTCTATTCAAAACCCTTCACTAGATTTCCATCTTAGAGTTAAAGACCTCATATGATTTGGCCTTTCATATTTCTTTCTACACCCTTCCTCGCTCCCTTGCTGCTTCCACTCTTGCTTCACTGGCCTTTTTCCATTGTTACCTTTCAGTTGACTACCATGTTTAAAATTTGTTAAGTCCTTGTATGTTCAATCCTTTTTTTCCATTTTTATTTTTCCCAATGGCACTTACCACCATCTCATATACATACATACCCTAGATATTGCAGGTTTGGTTCCAGGTCACCACAATAGGGTGGATATTACAATAAAGTGGGTTATATAAATCTTTTGATTTCCCAGTACATACGTGTTTACACTACGGTGTAGTCTAGTAATTGTGCAATAGCATTATGTGTACAACAATGTGCATACCTTAATATGAAAAATAATTTATTGCTAAAAAATACTAACCATTATCTGAGCCTTCAACGAGTCATAATCTTTGACAGTGTGTGCTTTGAAATGTTGTGAGAATTTCCAGGATGTGATACAGAGATGTGAAGTGAACAAATGCTGTTGAAAAAATGGTACCAATAGACTTGCTTGATTCAGGGTTGCTACAGACCTTCATTTTGTGAAAGAAGCATTGTCTGCAAAGTGTAATTAAGCACAATAAAACGAGATATGCTTATATTATATATCTTGCATATTTATTTTCAGTCTTACCCATATTAGAATGTAACTTCTACAATGACAGGGATTTTTGTCAGTTATTTCTTCCCTGTTGTATACTCAACACATAGGAGAGTGCATGGCTTATCCTGGAAATGCAGTAGATATTTTTGATTAAATTAAACACTAAAAATAGTAACTGCAAAGTAAAGGTAGAGCAGGGGACACAGCCACCAACATAAGTGTTGATGAACACTTACAACTGCATGCAAAACAGTTCCGTTTTGTTGTGGTAACAAGTGTAATTTCATCACAAGGAGCAACCTTTATTTCTGGATTTTCTGAGAAGAAGTTGTGATAAATTTTGTATGAGAACATGAAATTTTGTATTAAATTTAATAATTATAAACTTGATATCTATTTTACCAAAAAAGATTACCTCATGTGATTATTATTATTATTTAAAAAATCAGCTTTATATAATGAAAACAATTCTTTAGGAGGTCAGAATGTTACAGTGACAGAAAGCAATACTTGACCTGAAAAAGAAGCCACAGTAAAACTTTCTTGAAGTCCCACAGCGGCCAAGCCATGAGGCACAAATTTGGGAGCTACATTGGTGTGCAAATGGGGGTTGATTCTATGTAAACATAATAAGGAAGACATTTTTGAGGTAAAAAATGGCCAAAATGAGATAGCTACAGGTTTAAGATGTGATAGGAGAAATGTGGAATATTTGGTTGCATTTTGGTTACTCAGTTTCTAAAACCTTTTCCTATGTTTGCGGTAATCTTCTGTCTAATGGAGCAGGTCTGGGACCACTGGTAATTTGGCATTAGAAATGGTGGCTACATCCAGGCCACAGGGGCAGCGGTAACCCTTGTTCCGTTAAAGTGTCCAGAAGGCTGAGTTGTTGGTGGTGGCACTGTAGGTTCTGTAGTCTAGACGGGGGGCCAGTACTAGAGATGTCTTCATAGGAGAAGCTTTTCAGCATGGTTTTAGGTGTTTTTTTTCTCCTTCACTGTGCACAAATATATTTCTAAACAATTTGCCAAATGATTTTACCAGTTCCATCAGTCCTGCAAGAAGAGTTGCAGTCACCCTACTCTCTCACCAACACTTGGTATTATCTCTGATAATACATTTTAAATTTTAAATTCTTTCTTTTTTTTTTTTAAATCAGGGAAAGATGTCTTTTTTTTCCTTCCCCATTACTTAATGAATTTTATTATAATTATAGGTATACAAAAATCATCACAACTCAGTTTTTATAGCGTTTCCATCCCAAACCCTCAGTGCCTACCCCCACCCCCCAACTTGTCTCATTTGGAAACCACAGGTTTTCCAAAGTCTGTGAGTCAGTATCTATTCTGCAAAGAAGTTCATTGTGTCCTGTTTTAGTTTCCACATGTAAGTGGTAGCAGTTGATATTGGTGCCTCATTGTCTGAGTGGTTTCACTTTGCATGATAATTTCTAGGTCCATCCACGTTGCTATAAATGTTATTTCATTCCTTTTAATGGCTGAGTAATATTCCATTGTGTATATGTACCAGATTTTCCCTCTCCGCTCCTCTGTTGATGGGCATTTAGGTTGTTTCCATGACTTGGCTATTGTATAGAGTGCTGCAATGAACACTGGAGTACATGTGTCTTTTTGAGTCATGTTTTTTTCTGGATAGATGTCCAGGAGTGGCATTGCTGGATCAAATGGTAATTCTATTTTTAATTTTTTGAGGAATCTCCATACTGTTTTCCACAGCTGCACCAATTTTCATTCCCACCAACACTGTAATAGGGATCCTTTTTCTCCACACCCTCTCCAGCACTTATTAATGTAGACTTTTTGATGATGGCCATTAGGCTGGTGTAAGGTGGTATCTCATAGTGTTTTTGATTTGCGTTTCTCTAATAACGAGTGATGTTGAGTATCTTTTCATGTGTTTTTTGGCCATCTGTATGTCTTCTTTGGAGAATTGTCTGTTTAGATCTTCTGCCCATTTTTTGATGGTTTGTTTGTTTTTTTGGTATTGATCTGTAGGAGGTATTTGTAAATCTTGGAGGTTAATTCCTTGTCCGTCGATTCATTTGCAAATATTTTCTCCCATTCTGTGGGTTGTCTTTTCATTTTGTTTAGGGTTTCCTTTGCTGTGTGGAAACTTTTAAGTTTAATTAAGTCCCATTTGTTTATTTTTCTTTTTATCATCATTACCTTAAACAGGTGGATCTGAGAAGATGTTGCTGTCATTTATGTCAGAGAGTGTTTGGCCTATGTTTTCCTCTAAGAGTTTTATAGTATCTGGTCTTATATCTAGATCTTTAATCCATTTTGTGCTTGTTTTTGTGTATGGTGTTAGGCAGTGTTCTAATTTCATTTTTTTTACATGTGGCTGTCCAGTTTCCCCAGCACCACTTATTGAACAGGCTGTCTTTTCTCCAATGTGTATTCTTGCCTCCTTTGTCATAGATTAGTTGACTGTAGGTGTGTGGGTTTAATTCTGGGCTTTCTATCCTGTTCCACTGATCTATATTTCTGTCTTTGTGCTAGTACCATATGGTTTTGATGACTGAAGATTTGTAGTAGAGTCTGAAGTCAAGGAGCCTGATTCCTCCAGCTCCATTTTTCTTTTTCAGGGTGTCTTTGGCTATTCTGGATCTTTTGTGCTTCCAAACAAACTTTAAAATATTTTGTTCTTAAGTTATTTCTCTTAAATGGGTCAAAATTTGTTTATTTGTTGGTTGGTTGAAACTTAGAACCATGTTTGATGCCAAAGGGAAATCATAAAGATACAGAATCAAGGAAACGTGAGCAGGAAGTATGAGGTGGAAAAGGAAGACCAGAAATATGAAAGAAGTTAATTTGTGTAAATAATGTCTTAGAAAATGTGGAGAGTCTAGGAGTGACAATATGGAAGCAAAGATACAAGAAAAGCCATTGGAGAAGACATGAAAATATAGACGGAAAGCAAAAATAGAACATTTTCATATAGAAGCTTACGGAATTATAAAATTTTAAAACATTCAGAGTAACAATTATATTTAAGGTATCTGGAAATTTTGCTTGAAATTCTTTTTTTTTTTTACTTTGCAATTTCTTTTTTATAATGATTTTTATTTTTTCCATTATAGCTGATTTACAGTGTTCTGTCAATTTTCTGCTACACAGTCACATATACATTTATACATTCTTTTTTCTCACATTTTCCTGCTTCATCGCAAGTAACCAGACAGCAGGATCTCATTGCTATCTATTCTAAAGGCTGTAGTTTGCATCTATTAAATTCAGTTGTTATGTATAAATGGAACTGTCTATGTGAAATTTAATCTTAGATAAATATTTTATTGATAGTACTATGCTGATAATTAAAGTGTTCTTTTTCACATTTCTTCACTACTATAAACAGTGGCTTAACTAGCACACATTTATTATTTCACAGTTTTGTGGAGGTCAGAATTCTGTTACAGGTCTCACTGGGTTAACATCAAGGTGATGGTGGGATTGAGTTCCTTTTGGAGCTAGGAGTGAATCTGCTTCCTTTCCTTACAGCTTCCAGTGGCTTCCTGCTTTCCTTAACTCATTGTTCCCAATCCATTTTTAAAGGCAGTAGTGTAGAATCTTCAAATATCTCTCTGAGTCTGACTTTCCTGCCTCTTCATTTCACTTATAAGGACTCTTGTGACTACAGATAATCTCCCCATCTTGAGGTCATACGACTAGCAAATTCGACTCCATCTATAACCTTCATTCCCTTTTGCTGTATAACTTAGCATATTCACGGTCAGACATGCATTCTTTGTGTGGCTATTTTTCTGCCTACCATGCTCAGAAGGGAGAGGAAACCAGTTTTAGTAGTGAATTTTATCTGCCTACTATAAATATGTGATTCTCCTTTTCCTGTCAGTTCTTTTAGGGACATTTCGTTTAATAACTAGAAAAGGAGAAATAATGCCAGTGAATGAAAAATTCATATTTTGAATCTTTTCACAGCCAGATTCTTTGTGAAATTGCATATAAATAGTCTAAAAGTAATATTTGTCTACTGTGGTTACTAAAATCTACATATACTCTTGAAAAGTGCTGCAAATTACAAACTTTCACAATATTCTGTAATCACCTGTTTTATATAGGCCTTACTAAACCTTAATTTACTTGGCAGTAATGATGCTGCTACTCACTGAAGAAAGAAATAAACACTGAAAATTCTGGGCAGGCGCGAAGTGTGCTATTGGCACAGATCTCTAATAAAACTTAGCTTTCAGCTTTCAGTGGATGTGTGCTGATGTTGATCTTGGTATTCAGTGCTTGATATATATTTTAAAAGCTAGTGTTATTATGAATTCTGAGTTCTTTGTTAAATAGCATTAATTTTCATATCAAATTTATTGGCTCCCAGAGGTTTTCCACCAGGTTAAAGTGAAATAATTGTCATAAGTGATATGAACTGCAGAATTCTATTGCATTAGAAAATCCAGTTTCCGGTAATAGTAATTATTACTATTAATTTTCACTTTTGTCTTATATTTTTTTTTTTAGGCATAGTTTTAATTTTGCCTGATGTTTTCAGTTCTTGTTCTTAAAACTTATCTTTGGGGTATGCAATGACATTGTCCATGGAGATCAAATCATTTGTCTATTTTACAGCTCCATAGAGATTAGATGTTTGACTTTTCCTAAGAAGGGTCACAATCATAGTTGATTTATTATAGCATATTGGAAGGAAAATACCAACACATTGAGTACTGAAAATTTGATATGCTTATTTAGAAAATTATATTGAAGGTAAGATTCTTAAAATCTGTATCAGTCAGCACTGAACTGTTTTTAAAAATGATTTGACATATAGAAGTATGTTTGGTCATCAAACTTTGATTTTCTCACATATATCTATTCCATTATTTCTCTATTCCTTTACTTACTATTTCTCTCTAAATTTTCAGAGAAGTTATTATTGCATATCACCTTTCATTGAACTATGTGTGGTAATACACCTAGTTTTGGTTACTACATTTTATGCGTAATATTATGTTGTGAACTTTTTTCTATGCCATTTAAAAAGGTTTTAAAATGTTTTAGTATTTAATAAAAGCTGTTGCTTTATTATTGTTATATTGTTTCAATTTTTAATATTACGAATAATGCTGAAAAGGCATTGGAAACTTTGAATTTATGTCTGAAATCAGACCTGGAAATTAATCATAGATTTTGATTTGATGGCCCCATTCTTAGTCTTTTTCAGATAGTCTCTCATTATAGTTTTTCTTTCAATCAGTAGTTACTTGGGAGAGTACTAGAGTATTTTCAATTACAAAGAGATATAATTTTTCTCCATTAAACATGAAAAAAATTTCAAGCCTTAGTGGACTGCAGTCAGAAAATGTGAACTGTACAGTTTCTGTTTTTTGAAATTAATTGGGGTGGGGGGAGTTCTTTGAAGCTATATTTGTCTAGTTATCAAAGTCAAGAATGAAATAGGATCTTTGAAGTCCCCTGAAAGTGAGATAAAGAATTTTATTAAACTTTTTGAAATTACATCTGCAACCCTCTCCTTTTCTCCCACAACATGTCTAGTTGATAAAAATATGGAGGTTTGGATAATATATCATTATTAACGTATATATTATTCACTATACTTATTTTAAGAATATTTTTTATATTTCTATTTAAAGGAAATTCCTGGATTATCAGAGGATTTTTATTTATATTTGTGACTCAAGAATTTACTCTGGTGTGTTTGCATGTAGAATACCTTTCTTTGATTTTATTTAGATCTGGTGAGCCACATCTATTTGCATATTAATTTTTTTCAATTCAGAAAAGTTTTCATCAATTATATTTTTGATATTGCTTCTGTTGAGTTTTTCTACTTAAGGAATAATTGCAATTATGATGTGTGTATGTCCCTTTTTTATTCTTGTGTTTGTATATCTTTGACGACTTTCCTTTTCCTCTGTATTTTTGATTAAGTTTCTCAAGATTGCACTGTACATTTCAGTTCCAAGTTTTTGCAGTGTCTACTTTTCCATTTATTGCTTCCAAAAGACATATTAATCCTGTGTTGTATTTTTAGTTTTCTTTTAATTCTCCCGTATTTTACTCAGTTCTTTTTAATTTCATCTAGGTTAGTACTCTCTTAGGGCCTTCTGCTGTCTTGTTACAGTGCTTCTTCCTGTGTTATAGTGAGGATGCCAAGTGGTTTTCAAAGATTAATTTCTATTGTTATTGTATGTTCTATTCTTGAGATCCCTCTCTTGCCTCTCTTTCCACATTTCTGATGAGTTTATCTGTTTCTTTTCCTTGTTTATTCATTTAGTATTGAGTGCCTATCATGTGCTGACATCATGATAGGTGCTTGAAATACAATAGTTAGCAAAAGCTAACCCCTAAGTCCAGGGGGCTTGTCTCATCGAGGATAAGACATTATTCAAATAAGTTGTCAACAATTGTAAATTTGCACCAATGATAATATAAAGAAAAAGTATGCAGAGACTGATAGCTCATTAAAAATTTTTAGCTATTATTCTGTTTTAGTCTAGATAATGGCATTTCTTAGATCCCTATTTTTGTTCCTCTTCTCATGCTGTACATTCCTCTTTTTTCATCTTTTTAGGGCTGTACCTGTGTTATATGGAAGTTCCCAGGCTAGGGGTCGAGTCGGACCCCGCAGCTGCCAGCCTACGCACAGTCACAGCAATGCCAGATCCGTGTTTGCCACCTACACTGCAGCTTACTGCAATACCAGATCCTTAACCCAGTGAGCGGGTTTCCTTTTTTGTTCAACATTATCATCAGTTACTTTGATGAAGACATTTATGGCATGCCCATCAAGTTTGCAGATAAGATAAACCTGGGAAGTGTAGTGAATGTGTCAAAATCCAAAAACCAAGAGCTTAATAGGATTTAATGTAACATTCTAATGTTTGCTCAGATATCATGTGAAGTTTTAACAAGGTGCATAAAACAAATTGTACAAATGTATACAGAGCTGTAACTTTAATATGCAATATTGATTTTTATAACTATGAATTTGGCTAATTTTATGCATGAATGTATGTATGTATGTCTGTCTGTCTGTCTGAATGTCTTTTTTGTGGCTGCCCCTGTGGCATATGGAAGTTCCCAGGTTAGGGGTTGAATTCTGCCACAGCCACAGCAACACAGGCTCCTAGCCACATCTGCGACCTATACAATAGCTCTTGGCAACACTGGAGCATTAACCCACGGAGTGAGGCCGGGGATCAAACCTGCGTCCTCATAGATATTAGTTGGGTTCATTTCTGATGAGCTGTAGCAGGAACTCTGAATTTGGCTAATTTGGCTAATTTTAAACTAATTTTTTTTCAGGGAATAATGACCCAGGAAATTTTTCAGATTTTTTTTTTATTTAAAAAAAATTTACTGACATAGAGTTCATTTACAATGTTGTGATAATTCCTGCTGTACAACAAAGTGATTCAATTACATATATATACCCATATCCATTTTTTTCAGATTCTTTTCCCATACAGATTATCACAACACAGATTTTTTTGATCTGGATGAAAATAAAAATAGTTCCCTGATTAGGCAAATGGTGGCGGTAGTTGGGAAGTATTGATTCACACTGGGATTATGAGAGATGAGTGTTGAAAAGTGGAGTGAAGTAGAATTATCTGGAAGATTCATTTGCTTTTAAGAAGGACAGATTTCTGAAAAGTTGTTTTCACATTCCTCCTGTGATAAGAAGGCTTGCCTGTGCCTGGTTTGGTGAGGCATGGGTAGATAAGAGAGACTGACTGATGGAGTTCTACACAGCTAGAGACTAGGAGACAAGCAGAATTATTTCTTTTCACAGAAGAATTTGTATTGGTATAAACTCATTATAACAGAAATATGAAAGAAGCAGTTAGATGATGGGTTTGGTAGACAGGAAAGACTGAATCAGTACAACAGCTAATGTTGACTATTGATTTGATATTAGAAAGAATATTGACTCAAAGGTTGTAAGTCCTTAAGTCTATCCTTGCCATATCCATTATGTCACTTAGTCATTTTGTGTCTATTATATGAGGACTTTCATTCAGTTACTTTATTAAAATATTAGTTCTGTCAGGCTACTTATTTCCAAATAACCTTTTTTGTTTTCAAACAGCTGATATGATTTAGAACTGACCATAAAAATAACTACATGTGATTGATTTTCTGTCTTCTAAGCCTGGATCAGGTAGGCTATTTTAGGCATGGAATAGGAGTTGAACTGCCATTCACATTCCAGATGATTTTTTTCATCCATCTGAAAATCATCAAGTTATTCATTATCATAATTTTACCTGGCTCCCTAATATTCAATGTCTAGCTTTTAAAGGGACAGAACATATGAAAAACTAGTACAATTCAATGAAATAACAAGCAAGAACTTAGCTTAGTTACATAAAAGAATAAAGGAGAGAAGTTAGCAAACTAAATGAATTATAGAAAATCTATATTTTGAGTGTTTCAAAGAAACATTGTGATACACATATCACATTTTTTTCCTTCACCCATTCACCTGCCAATGGGTATTTGGGTTGTTTCCACATCTTGGCTACTGTGAATATAGTGAATATGGGACTGTAGATATTTATCTAAGGTGATAGTCATTTTATAGCCTTTTGATGTGTACCCAGAGGTGGGATTGCTGGATAATATAGTAGTTCTTTTTCAGTTATTTTTGAGGATCTTCCATACTATTTTACTTAATAACTACACCAATTTACAGTCCTCCCAATAGTACACAGAAGTTCCCTTTTCTCATGTCCTCACCAACATATGTATCTTTTGCCTTTTTTATAATAGCTATCCTAATAGATGTGAAGTCATACCTCATTATGGTTTTGACTCAAGTTTTTCTAATGATTTATAATGTTGAGCACCTTTTTATATACCTGTTGGCCACTTGTATGTGTGCTCTTTGGAAAAATGTCTGTTTAGATTCTTTGACCATTTAAAAAACTGGGTTATTATTATTAATTTTTTTGCTATTGAATTTTTTGAGTTCTTCATATATTTTGGATAGTTACTTATCAGAGGATTTGCCAATATTTTCTTCCATTCTGTAGGTTACTTTTTCAGTTTGTTATTTCTTTTAGGTGTGGAAACTTTTAAGTTTGATGTAGTCCCACTTGTTTATTGGTGCTTTATTGCCTTGGCTTTTGGTGTCATATCCAAGAAATCACTGCAAAGATCAATATCAAAGAACTATTATCCTGTGTTTCTTCAATTTCAGATCTTTTATATTAGGCCTTTAATTAATTTTGATTTAATATTTATGTGTGATATATGATAAAGTTTCAGTTACATTCCTTTGTGGTTTTCCTAACACTGTTTATTGAAGAGAATGTCCCCATTGTGTCTTCTGGGCACCCATGTAAAATATTGACTGTATATGAATGGGTTTATTTCTGAGCTCTCAATTCTGTTCTTTTGGCCTATAAGTCTATTTTATGCCAGTGCCACACCATTTTGATCACTATAACTTTGTAATATAATTTGAAATGAGGAAGTATGATGATTCCAACATTATTCTTTCTCAAAATTCCTTTGGCTATTTGGAATCTTTTGTGAATTCACATGCATTTTAGATTTTTTTTCTATTTCTGTGAAAAATGCCATTGTAATTTTGATAGAATTATATTGAATCTGTGGATCAGTTTCAATAATATGGGCATTTTAACAACATTACTTTGCCTAATGTGTGAACATGGGATTCGTCCCATTTATTTGTGTCTTCTCCAATTTCTTTAATCCATGTCTTATAGTTTTCAGTTTAAAGGTCTTGTACTTCCTTTGCTAAATTTATTCCCAAGTTTAGTTTTTTTTTTTTCCCTTGCTTTTTAAGGCTGCATCTGTGGCACATGGGAGTTATCAGGCTAGGGGTCAAGTTGGTGCTGCAGCTGCCAGCCTATGCCACAACCAAAGCAATGCAACATCTAAGCCACATCTGCAACCTATGCCATAGCTCATAGCAATGACAATCCTTAACCCACTGAGCAAGGCCGATCAAATCTGCATCCTCATGGATATTAGTCTGGTTCTTTACCACTGAGCCATGATGGGAGCTCCAGGTTTAGTTGCTTTTGATGCTCTTGTAAATGGTTGTTTTCTTAATGGCTTTCTTTCTGGATCCAGGGATTTGGGGTAAAGGATGGAAATTGAATTTCAGAAATTGTCTTGCTCCTAGTATTGGTACAGAAGCTTTCAGCATTGAGTGTGATGTTAGCTGTAGGTTTATCATATATGGCCTTTGTCATGTTGACATATATCCTTTGTATAACTATTTGTTGAGATTTTTTTTTTATCATAAAAGGATGTTGAATTTTGTCAAACAGTTTTTTGAATCTATTGAGGTGGTCGTAAGGTTTTATCTTTTGTTTTGTTAATATGATGTATCATAATGATTGATTTACATTTGGTGAACTATCCTTGCATTATAGGGATAAATCTCTCTTGATTGTAGTGTATGGTCATTTCACCATGACACTGAATTCTGTTTGCTAATATCTTGTTGAGAATTTTTACATCTATGTTCGTAAGGGATATTGGCTTGCCATAACTGAGTTGGGAAGTGTTCCTCCTTTTCAGTTTTTTGGGTGAGTTTGAGAAATATTGGTATTATTCTTTGTTAAATACTTGGTAAAATCACTAGTAAAACCATTGGGTCCTGAACTTTATGTGTGAGAGATTTTTGACTACTGATTAAATATCCTTTTTCATTATTGAGCTGTTCAGATTTTCTCTTTCTTCTGGATTCAGTCTTGGTAGGTTGTATGTTTCTAGAAATTAACCCATTTCTTCAAGATTATCAATTTTTTGGCTTATAATTATATATAGTAGTCTCTTATGATCCTTTGTATTTCTGTGGTATTCAGTAATACAGTGAGGTAGTAATCAATGCAAACATTCTACCATAAGAAGAAAGATTGCATGTTTCCCTAAGGACTCCAGTTTAGTAAATGGCTGAGGTAGAATTTGTTTCTAGTTCTATATGATTCCAGTGCCTGTTTTCTTTTCAGTGACTCTCTTATTATTTATGATAAAGCTCTTCAAAGTGTGCCTTGATGAGAAAGCACATTCTGTTTAGATAAAAAGTGACCTAGAAATAGAGATTTGCTATGGGTGAGTGATAACCGCTTTTATTCATTTTGTAACCAGAAAGTGTTTTTCTATGGGAAGAAAGGTGAATGGACAATTTGGTGATTTCAAATTAGCCAAAAACAGAGTCCTCAGCCACAGTGATTTTTTTTTTTTTTCCTATTCTCTTTAATTTGTCATCTGATTGTTTGGAAAGGCTGGGCCTGATGACATATAAGTAAACTCTGCTTGGGCTGTTATTAAACAGGGATTTTTACCTGGGTAAACCTGGTGACGTAATTACTCCAGTGTGACTATTTTTTTCTTGCCTAATCTTCTCTGTCTTTTTGTTGTCATCATGTGTATGTTTGTATTCATAAAATATTTTGTTTCTCTATAAAGTATCTTCAAGTAGATTTCAAAAT
The DNA here is from genome assembly GCA_004024745.2 of Catagonus wagneri. Taxonomy (NCBI): domain Eukaryota; kingdom Metazoa; phylum Chordata; class Mammalia; order Artiodactyla; family Tayassuidae; genus Catagonus; species Catagonus wagneri. The sequence continues at coordinate 4,412,340 of PVHT020000105.1, read as the reverse complement.
GAAATCTTTTAATGAAACACTTGAGTTCTTTACTTATTTATGTATAGGTTTTGTTTAATACTAAGAAGAGTGTCTACTAGACACTGTCATTCTGCTGGAGTATGGTAGACAAATACATAGGATTCTCTTTATTTTAATATATTGTATTTCTTTATACAGTCAGGGTAAAGCACCCTTTTAGAGCCTCCTTAAAATGGAGACTGTACATATAATAATTCTTATGGTCTGAATGTTTGCATCTCCCTCAAATTCTTATGTTGTAGCCCTGTGCCTCAGCATGATGATAGAGATGGAGCCTTTCAGATGTAATTAGGGTTAGGTTAGGTCACGAAGGTGGGGTCGTCCTGATGGGATAAGTACCCATATAAGAAGAGGCACTAAAAAGCTTGCTTTCTCTTTCCTTGAATAAAAGGAGAGGTCATGGGAGTACACAGGGCAATGGTGGCCTCCTTGGAGCCAGGAGAAGAGATCCCAGAATGAAACCTGCTTTGCGGGCTTCTGATCTTGGATTTGCCGGTCTCTAGAACTGTGAGAAATAAGTTTGTATTTTGATCAGCACCCCAAGCTGATCAGTACAGTGCTGTCACAGATGTTTTGAGAGCTAAGCTTAATATCTAAGCCTTTGAGGCAGTCATTTCTTTTAAATACCTACATTTATATTAAAACTTGTTACTTCTCATAATCTAGGAAAGATTGTAACAGATCCGTTGTACTATATAAGTTAGATGTTACTAATTTCATTACCTATCTGAATAACAGTTATCAGTCTTCCTCCCCATTTTCTGCTGATTTCTTTACCAGCCTTTTTTCCTTTCTTGACTTTGTGTTCATAATGAGAACTGTTAGCAATAATAACTTTAATAATGGCAACACTGTCTTGAATTTTTATAGCACATTTCCTCTGAGAGGTTTAAAGTGATTCAGATGAATTTCTTAGTTTTCACTGGCAACTTTCCAATGAGTTAGCCTGTTGGAATGAATGCAGCCTCAGCCTCACAGCTATTCCTGTCATCCCCTTCATTCTATCATCCTGTCTCCAGAGTCACAGGAGCTATGTTCTTTTAAATATATGTGGGATTGTGTGTATATAGCTTGTGTGTGTGTGTGTGTGTGTGTGTGTGTGTGTGTGTGTTGTTTTCCATATCCCTCCCCTCCTGCCCTATACAAATTAGGGAGTTAACAATACTCTGGGCTAAATAATATAAAATGGAAATAAAATGCAAGGAGCTTGCCAGAAGCAACACTTAACAGAAGTGGCACTTCTGTTTATTAGAAATGTGACTATTTTAACCTTAACTCATGGCAAATGACAATTTTCACGCTTAAGCAAGAATAGGATTCACTAAAACCTACCTTATAAAAAATTCAGTTTTTGTATGAGTTGGTTAAGAACAGTGAAGAAAGCAATAAAGGCCAGGAGGTGCAGGATAATACTTTCTGCATGCTAAGAGCATTTGATTAAATAACATCTCAGTGTTTTTTTGTTAATAGCTAATCACTGGTGTCAGTGCTGCTCATGTGTTTATGAGTCTTGGGGATTATATTGGAGTAATATAGACTGAGAGAAAGAAGAAATGTTCTTAGACACAGATATCATTTTTCTTCCTTGTAATCTTTATTCTAATAATAATTTTTAGTTCTTACGTTTAAGGATATATGTAAAAGTAAAGAGACTCTCAATTCAACCATATTTTTACATCTTAAAATCTCAAATGCATACTGGAAAAACTGCACAAAATAAATATAAAATTATGAAAATAGTCATATGTTAGTCAATCTCATCAAAAATTTTTTAGTATGATTAAGAAATGACATTAATTTATTGTATAAAAGAATATTGAAACATCTATATTTAATTCACTTACAAAATGTTCAGTAGTTTATAATTCTGTTCTACAGTGAAAGATGGATATCATTTTTCCTTATAATGCTCTATTTTTTTAATTTATTTTTTAATTTTTTTGCTTTTAAGGGCCACACCCATGGCATATGGAGGTTCCCAGGCTAGGGGTCAAATTGGAGCTACAGCCGCTGGCCTTTGCCACAGCCACAGCAACATAGGATCTGAGCTGCGTCTGTGGCCTACATCACAGCTCATGGCAACACCTGATCCTTAACTCAATGAGCGAAGTCAGGTTTTGAACCTACAACCTCATGGATCCTAGTCGTGTTTGTTAACTGCTGAGCCATGAAGGGAACTCCTCCATCATATTTTTCCTTATAATGCTTTTAGCACCTATCTTTCTGAAAATACCTAAATTTAATCTACGTGAGGGTGAGTTTATTATGTCAACGTGGCTGGGCCATAGTCCTCAGTTATTCAATCAAACACTAATGTAATGTGACTGTGAATATATTTTGTAGATGTTATTAACATTTATAGTCATTGAATTTAAGTAGGACAGATTACACTAGGTAATCAGGGTGGTCTGATGTAGTCAATTGAAAGTCCTTAAGAGCAGTACTGAGGTTTTCTGGAAAGAGAAGAAATTCTGCTTGTGTATATCAACTTCAGCTTATGCCTTAGTTTCTAGCCTCTCCTTATGAACAGGCTGCTCTGTAGATTTCAGACTTGCCTAGTCAGTCCCCTGAATTCCATAAAGCAGTATCTTGCAAGAAAGCCATCGATATATATCCTCTACTTGTTTTATTTCTCTGATTGAACTGTAATACAGTCCCTAAAGTTTGATCTCCAACTGCCTTTTATATAAAAGTTTCATTCACACCGTCTTCTAGAAATCACTGTAAAGAATTCCGAAGTTGTTGGTAAGAATTCCAAGAACAACCTCCTGATTTTAATATACAGGCTCTGTAAACCCACATTTACTTCATGTGGCATTGCCACTTGCAGCTTGTTTTGCTACCTTCTTCTTTCTATCTACTGACCAAGATGGTTTTAATGTTCCCCACAGTTTGACTACAGTCAGGTTTCGGCATATCAGCTCCTGACCTCCCTTTTCTTAGACTTTGGAAAACTTGCAATTGTAAATTTTTCTTTGTTCCTTTGAGGTAAATCTTCCCCCAGCCTCTTGCCAGTTTTAGAACCCAGGAACGTCTTGAGTGTCTTTCTCAAAGAGTCATCCCTTTGAAAAGTAATCATCAAGGTTAGATAGAGTCTCTATCTTCAAGTTTCTGTGGGAGGTAGGAGCCTAACTTCTGTGGTCAATTAGCACATACAGTTGGCCTAATCACCTTGACAACTTCCCCACACATGCCCTCTGGTACTTTTCCACCAGCTCACTCCACCTTTGGTTTAGAGGAGTAGATTTCTGTCTCTCCCCTATTGCAGTAGTCTTTAATTTCTACTTCAATACACTTGAATAAAGTCTTTTTTGCCTGTTTAAATACGTCCAGTGCAATTTTTCCTTGACACCACATAAGATTATAAGATTAGAGTATGCATTTTTCAGTTATTTGATAATTTGGGTAAGTATGAATTCATTTAAATAGGAATTTGTATGTGATTATATTGACTTTGGCATAAATATTGATATTCCAACAATATGTCCTATATATCAAAATATATTTTAGGAATTTTATACAATATTTTGCATATAAAAAACTACAAATTATTTAAAAATACCTGTTTTAAAATAATGACGGTCAGAAGTAGTTTACATAACGCTATCACTACCATGAAGTAGTTTACATAATGCTGTCACTAGCATGATAATTAACGTAAATATTGACTTGCTTATTATCACCATCCTTTCCCCTTGAACTTTTTAGCCCCTTTTCTTTTTGTCTTTCCTTTCAACCTCTTTCTAGAAGACTAGGAACACACAAAAATAGTGGTCATCAGTATTTTTGTGACTACACACAGAATTTTTATTGCCATCCCAAAGAGAAAATGTTTGCAAAATTCTAACCTGAGTCTAATTGCTCTTCGTCTTTTGAAAATAGAACTTAGAGTAGAAATTGTGAAAAATCAAGTGAGGTTCTGTTTGGATTTTCTGTGTTTGAGAAATTTCTAAAAAATCTTCCATCTCTCTTCAGCCTCCACAGAATATAATCATTTCCCTGAAATCACAAGACTTTCTAGTTTATGAACATTATTGACTATTGAGTTAACCAAATCAAGATGGCCAGTGATTCATATAATCAGAGTTCAATTCAGGGAAATGTGTTTAGGACTCCGGCTTAAAACCTATATTTTAGAGGCAAAGCATACCAAATATAAATAAATAGCTTCTGTATGTTCATATTAAGTTTTAGGAACACTGCCTCGAAGCAAGGGATAATATATGAGTTATTATAGTATGGATATTATTTATGTAGGAACTTGACAAATAATAACTATCAGGAATGATTGTGTTTAAGAGTTTTTCATACATAGGCTGTTGTTTTGAATATCTCATGTAAAAAGAAATTCTCAACAGTTTCCATATGGGGCAAAATCTTTTGAAACTTTTTTTTTTGCATGAAATATTGCAGTCTTATTCAACCATGATTCCAAGAATGTAAAATACAGAGTACTCCGTTTATATTCCCCCAAAGGGAGTTAACATAAATATCTCCCCATATCTAACATCAGAGCCTTAAAAAATACTGTATAGGGGCATGGTTGCATTCATGCCTAAAAGAGACATTCAGGTATTCCAGTTGAAGATATCCTGAAAACATAAAGCCTACATTTGTTCTGAGGTAAAATGAGTTGCAATTTATTATAGGGATCTCTGCTTTTCATTATTTAAAAGTTTGACCTATAGTTATGTCAAGATAAATGACATGTTACTTTCAAAATATCTAATAGTGTATTTGCAGGAAGTATATGTAAAAGTGTGTAGAACAATTTTAAAATATTAACCAAAAGTTGGGTTAGGAAAGTGTCTGATTGCCTAACCATTTAATGTAAAAACAGTAAGATATAAAAGTATAACTAGAGAAACAAAAAGAGAGACCCATAATTTAGCTTAAGAAACAAATATTTATTAAACCAAGATAATATTGTGAATGAACTATCTTAGTTCAAACTGTTGTAACAAATGTACCACAGATTTGGTGGTTTATAAACAACATACATTTATATCTTATAGTTCTAGAGGATGGAAGTCTCAGGGTGCCAGTGAGGTTGGTTTCTGGTGAGACCCTTTTCCAGGTTACAGACTCCTGACTTATCATTGTATTCTCACATGGTGAGAGTACCAGAGAGCTCACTGGGGCCCCTTTTATAAGGGCACTAATCCCATTGTTGAGGGCTCTACCTTCAGACCTAATCACCTTCCAATTGCCCATCTCCTAATCCTGTCACACTGAGAGTTAGATTTCAACAACGAATTTCTTTGTGGTAGGGGACACAAACATTCTGTCCATTTCATACCAGTTCTGGACAGTCTACCTTTTTTCTTCTACATGAGTTAAAGGTATACTTTATTTTTAAAAATTTTTAAATTTTAGTTGATTTATAGTGTTCTGGCAATTTGTTTTGTACAGCAAGTGACCCAGTTATACATATACATATACGTTCTTTTTCTTATGTTCCATCGTATTCCATCACAAGTGTTTGGATATAGTTTCCTGTGCTATACATTAGAATTTCATTGCTTATCCACTCCAAAAGCAATAGTTTGTATCTACTAAGCCCAAACTCCCAGTCCATCCCACTCCGCCTCCCTTTCCCTCCCCCTTGGCAACAAGTCTATTCTTTTTTTAATATAACTTAATGAATTTTATTTCAATTATAGGTGTACAAAAATCATCACAAGTCAATTTGATAGATTTTGTGTCCCAAACCCACAGTGCATCCCCCCACCCCCCCGATTGTCTTATTTGAAAAACCAAGGTTTTCCAGTCTGTGAGTCATTGTCTGTTCTGCAAAGAAGTTCATTATGTCTTTTTAGTTTCCACATGTAAGCCGTAGCATTGGGTGTTGCTGTCTATCAACAAGTCTATTCTTATGTCCATGAGTTTGTTTCTTTTCTGTAGGTAGGTTCATTTGTGCCTTATTTTAGATTCCGCATATAAGTGATATCATATGATATTTGTTCTTCTGACTTAACTTCACTTAGAATAATAATCTCTAGTTGCATCCATATTTCTGCAAATGGCATTATTTTGTTCTTTTTTATGGTCAAGTTGTAGTCCACTATGTATATGTACCACATCTTCTTAATCCATTCATCTGTCGATGGATATTTAAACAACTCATACAACTCAATAGCAAAAATAACAAACAATCCAACTGAAAAATGGGCAGAAGACCTAAATAGACATTTCTCCAAGGAAGACCAACAGGCACGTGAAAAAATGCTCAACATTGCTAATTATTAGAGAAATTCAAATCAAAACTACTAGGAGGCACCGCCTCAAACCAGTCAGAACGGTTATCATTAATAAGTCTACAAATAACAAATGCTGGACAGGATGTGGAGAAAAGGTAACCGTCCTGCCCTGTTGGTAGGAATGTAAATTGGTACAATCACTATGAAAAACAGTATGGAGGTACCTAAGAAAACTAAATATGTAGCTACTAAATGATCCAACAAACCCACTCCTGGGCATATATCTGGACAAAACTTTCATTCAAAAAGATACATGCACCCCTGTGTTCATTGTAGCACTATTCACAATAGCCAATACGTGGAAACAACCTAAATAGACAGACTACTTTTTAAAGAAATCTGTTGAATAAAATTATCCTTACTTATTTTCCTTTCTTAATTTATTTCTTTTTTACCTATTGTACTAGAACTGTATCTACTGAGTCACTGAGTTCAGCATTTTAGTTAAGACCCTTCTGCCAGCTAAAGTCAGCCTGGGAAAAAAAATTCCAAGGCAAGAAAACCTTCAATTAATTTACTGCCTATTCGGCATATTTGACATTTAGTTTATTGATTTGTTCATTTATCCATTTAATATTTTTTGGGGGGATAATTTTACTAAATACCAGACCCTGGGCCAGGCATTCAGCAGTGATCAAGGGAAACATGATTACTTACCTCATTTAGTAGAAGTTTAGTGGAAGAGATAAAATTTAAACAAAGACTGACATACATAACTGTATAATAATGTCTGAGTTAAGTACCATGAAGGAAATATACAGGAATTGTATTTATAGATTTGTTGTTTCCATTTTCTTAAAAATGTTTGTATAGGACAAAAGCTGTATCACTAGTGCATCCAGGGCAGAGATCCTCCCAGCTCTTCCTGATACTGTCCCCACTGTTGGCATGCCTGAAACCTGGATCCCTTCTGGCATTTACAAAAGCAAATGAAGATTGGTAAACTTATACCAAAGTTAAAGGTTAAGATGGACTTAAACTAAAAACGAAAACTAAGAAGAATGAGAACTATCTAATATTTAAAATTTAAAAGAAGGAAGACTAAAAGACTCAGTTAAAAGTTTGGAAGTGTTGCCTAAACTCGGCCTCTATTTCTGTTAGGTCTCTGTCCACCAGTACCTAATAGAAATGCAGAGGCAGAATTTTGGGTGGAGAAAAAAATAGCTTTCATTGCTTTGCCAGGCAAAGGAGGCCAGAATAGGCTACTGCCTTAAAGACTGTGCCGTCTTTGAGGGAAGAATTGCAGGGAGCTTTATAGTTTAAAAGCAGAAAAGTGGGGTTTCAGATAGGAATCAGGATTGAGGCAAACATGTATTCTTTTTTTAGGGGAATCTTAATCATCAAAGAAGCTGGTGTCAGGAGATCTCGGCCTGATGCTGGTGGACTGGTCTTCTGGATAATTGCCTAGGACAACTACTTGTGAAAATGGCATATCGATCAGAGATAAGAACAAACTAAGAAAGTTTCTGAAAAACATCATGTGCTAGTAATTTTTAACACACAGGCAGTTATACTCAGGGTGTCTAGTCTTTAGCTTACAGGTGATTGTATTTAGGGTGCAGTTGAACAGGGGAGAAGCACAAGGAAGGGCTCCAAGCTGTTCAGATTTAAAGTATTCATTTCTAAAAGAAGCATAAGGAGTATATCTTTTCTCTTAAAAAAGATGCTTATATTATTATGTGTGATCCTTGAGGGGGAACCAGGACCCTGCAGCAAGGCTGTACTATTGTTGCTTGACCGTTCCTCCCTTGTCTTTGCATGTCCTCTCTTCCCAGATCAGTAACTGTCTGAACCTGTCCCTTGGAATTCAGGAAAGACCATGGTGGCTGAATGAGGCCCATTACCTAAACACAAGAAATGGGGGACACAGAAAAGCATTTGTGCCCAGGAGACCTTCAGGGACCTGCTCAGTTACAGAAGTCAAGGAAGTTGACTAGATGAAGAAGAAACTGAGATACATAAATGCCACAATTAGTAGAAAACTGCAAGATGAAATTAGAAAATTTTGGATATGCACTTTAAAAATATTTTAATTAAATTTAGTAATATTAGCATACTTTATTTATTTATTTATTTATTTATTTATTTATTTATTTATGCTTTTAAGGGCCACACCTGAGGCATATGAAAATTCCCAGGCTAGGGGTTGAATCAGAGCTGCAGCTGCTGGCCTATACCAGAGCCACAGCAACACAAGGTCTGAGCTGTGTCTTCAACCTACACCACAGTTCACGGCGATGCTGGATATTTTACCCACTGAGGGAGGTCAGGGATTGAACCTGTATCCTCATGGATACTAGTCTGGTCATAGCACACTGAGCCAAAATGGGATGATATTTTAGTGTTAAAAAGTCTGTTAATAGGAAATTTAAAAATACTATAATGTTAAGGAAATAGAAGGCCCACAATATTAATGCTACCAAAAAAAATATGGAGAAAATAAGAACAAGCTTCATAGAAGCTCTGAATACAGCTAAGATTATGTCTGTGGTGGAGTCATGATGTTAAGAAAGAGGGAAAGAGGGAGGTGGAACCAGAAATGGTGCCTCTGACAAGGCAATGGCTCAATCCATAGCATTTGTTTTGTGTTTTGTTTTGTTTTGTTTTTCCTATACAAAGACACAGGGACTACAAACAGCCCTTAGTCCCTTTGCCTTCTAAAACATTCGCAGCAGAGAATTGTACCTCAAGGAGCCTACCTGGAGAAAAGACTGTGATACTACAGTTGTTTGTTGCTGACTTGATTCCAGCAGTCACTGAAAGACATAGCCAAATTATTTCCATTTGTATGTAAATATAATGCATCCATAATGAGAACTAAGCCCCAGATGTGTATCATTTTATCTAATGTTATAGAAGGTTTGCCACATAATAACAGGGTATATGCAAACCACAGAGAAAATTAAAGAGCATTGGCACTATAGGAAGAATCTCTCAAGTATCTGGGCAGTTATCTTCTTGTGATTCCTAAGTTTGATGAATACACTTTTGGTGGGAATGTAAATTGGTACAACCACTGTGGAAAACAGTATGGAAATACCTCAGGAAACTAAATATAGAACTACCATATGATCCAGAAATTCCACTGCTGGGCATATATCTGAACAAAACTTTCATTCAAAAAGATTCATTAGCCCCTCTGTTCATTGCAGCACTATTCACAATAACAACCAAAATGTACATTGACAGATTACTGGATTAAGAAGATGTAGTACGTATATACAGTGAAATATTACTCATCCATAAGAGACAAACTAATGCCAATTGCAGCAACATAGATGGATCTAGAGACTCTCATACTCAATGAAGTAAGCCAGAAAGAAAAGACAAATACCATGTATCACTTATTTGTGGAACCTAAAATATGGAACAGACGATCCTATCTAAAAATAACATACACACACACACACACACACAAAAATAGAAACAGATCATGGTCAAGAAGAGCAGACTTGGGGTTCCGGTGGGAGGAAGGGGAAGGAGTTGGCTGGATGGGCATTTTGGGGATGCAAACTGTTATATTTGGAGTGGGTGGGCAATGGAATCCTACTGTACAACAAGGTGTGTAATTCAGTCACTTTGTTGTACAACAGAACTTGATGAAACGTAAATCAGCTATACTTTAATAAAAAATACAAACTAAAAAAAAGTTAGATGAATGCTATCATCAGCAAGTTTACGTATAATCTCCTGAGGATGCTATTACTCTGCATTGATTAGTCCCTTCAAAGATACTCTCAAAAGTTTTTCCAAAGTTATTTAATTTCAAAATGTTAAAAAGCAAATCCCTGACAACAGTGTTGATAATAATTAAGTGTTTTTGTTGGTTTTTGCCATAACGCTGAGGTAACCCTTTATATCTGCCTCAGGCTTGCTGGAAAATGCATTCCCCCCCCCCCAACCAACCAGAGCTTTATTGGACTCCCAACAAGGCAAAACGTTTCTTTCTACAGTGCTGAGGGAACTATATTAGCAGTGTGAGGGCCTACAGGCATTAGTAGGTGTTGTAGGGCTGGTTCCTAAAACTAAGACATAGAAGCCTATGTTCAAGCAGTTTTAGGGGAAGGCCCCTGGAAATAACACCTGTCATAGAGGCAGGGAAGCAGGGTGGTCAGAGAGAGTGACTAGGATTTTGATGCAGCTGTGAAAGTGGTCTCAGCTCATTTTGCAGAGAGCTCTGACCTTTTGAGTCTGCTTAGAGAAAAGTTTCTCTGTCTAGCCTCAACAGGCAGCTCTGACTGGCATGTGCAGGCATTGCAGGCAGCCTTACCAATTTCAGTAACAAAGGATATCACAAAATTTCTCAATAATTTCCAAATTTTCTTAATAATTCTTTAAACACATTTTAAAGAACCCTCTTTTTTTTACCTAAAAAGGCAATTTTTATGCTGATACAGTACCAAGTGCTAGAAATCTATGTTATGGCATTTCAAATTCTGTTCTGGTCTAATTCAGTTCTGGTAAAACAAATTTTGACCTGAAGAGCATTGATATTTCTATCTAGTGATCTCTTTAAAAAAATTGCTTGAAACTAGGTTGATATATCAACAGGAATATTCTGTTTCTTCCACTTTCCTTGGCATTATTGTCAGTGTACCATGAGAGACTAGTGAGGCTGTCTTTGGATTATCTGTGCTTTTATATCTCATCTTGTTTGAGATACTTTTTTTGTGAAAAAAAAGAAGAAAGGTATAAAAAATGAAAATTTCTTGAGATACTGCAAAGATGTATAGCGCTTTTTTTAAGAAACATATTTTCCGGTAAAAATTTTTCCTGTTTTAATGTGTAAGTCTATGCTAATATAACTTGATTTTATGCCAATTCCAGAGTTCATATTAAAAATTAGTTTCAAATTTTATAATATTTAAATGATTTTTTTAGTTTATAAGACTAACATGGTACCGGCTGCTCTTTAAGAGCAATTTTGCCTATACTGCATTTTCAATTTGTGAATTCATTGGCTTAGTAATGACTAAGTGTCAGGTGTGATGCTAGACCCAGGAACTAAAACTCGCCATCTTTTTTTTTTTTTGCCTTTTATCCTTTTAGGGCCACACTCATGGCATATGGATTTTCCCAGGCTATGGGTCCAATAAGAGTTGTTGCTGCCAGCCTACGCTAGAGCCACAGCATCATCAGATCAGAGCTGTGTCTGCAACCTACACCACAGCTCATGGCAACGCTGGATCTTTACCCACTGGGTGAGGCCAGGGATAGAATCTGCAATCTCATGGTTCCTAGTTGGATTCGTTTCCACTGTGTCACGATGGGAACTCCTAAAAATCGCCATCTTTAAAGATTAAATAGTGTAGTGGGACAATGGATAAGAGAGAGAAATTTATAACATGGTGTGGTAAGTGCCAGAGTACATTTATTTCCCAAAGTTTCCCATGTTATAAATGATATGAAAAGAAATTGTGGCTTAGGAAAACGACTGGATATTTTTGCCTAGTCCTAATCTTGATTCTCCTACTTGTTTGTAAAATAACCTTGTAACATTTACAAGGATTATTCATGGGTAAGTTAGGGTAAACACAATCAGATGGTTTATATACAGCAATATTTAAAATTTAAACATTGGTATAGATAAGTTGATATTAATGTCATAGGTGAAACCTTTGAAAAATGTAGTGAGAATTGGAGAATGTACACAGCACAGAAAACAAATGTAGTGCAAATTAGATATGTTTATACAAATCAGTTGCAAAATAGTGTTATACAACAATTTTTGAACATTGACCTATAATTAATTGCAGATAAAGTACTCAGCAAAATCTTGAAATCCATTAGCATCTTCAGGCCTGCTCAGTGCTTCTGAAATCTCCAGCAGTTTTGCTTAAATGAAATAGTTAAAAATGAAAGAGTGTTCATCTCCAAGAGTCAGGGTTAGCTAAGAATGCAACTTTGGCCTAGCCCATAATAGGTCACACAAATTTGCACTATTGTTCTAGGCATGACAAAGTCCAGGGTATTTTATAATCTTTCAGTGTTGGTGGAAGAGATGGTATGGGGTGGGTGTTCACTTCTGGGCTAAGACTGTGTAAGAAGGTTGCTTACTTCTTCCTTGACTTAGCAAATTGTTTCTTCCTAAGGTATAGACCTACCTGCTCCCCGTGATTTAGAACTTTTTTGCCTTCTCATTTTGGCTTGCACCTCTCAGTTTATGCTACTTGGGTCTGAATTTGTAATCCTTTAAGAGGTGTCTCAGGTTTTTGGCCCTACGTGAGAATCTCAAGTATCATCCATGAAGTGGCACTGGCCCATGCTCATGCAGGGTACTGGAGTCATTCTTTGTTGGTAAACCCATTATCATGCTCTATCTAGGGAAGGGGAACCATAGGTGGGAGAACTCAATTAGTTTATCCATTAGAAACAGACTAACCAATACTAAGGCTAATACTACAGATTATAGACAGCTAAGTTTTCATATATGTTATTTCATTTAATGCTCACAGCAATTCTCTGAGATAGGTACTGCTACAAACATTACAAAATTCCCACTTTACAGTTTTTAAAACTGAGGCTTGTGGAGGTTAAAAAAATCACACCAGCATTAATTTTAGGAAAATTTGTGTACATTTTTATATAAACAGTTTAATAAGCAATGTACAATATAGTTTCATCAGTGTACAAAAAAGGAAAGCTTTACCAAAATGCCTGATTTAACAAAAAGAGCATAAATCTTTATTAGTATAAGCTTTTATAGTTAGGCTAGAGAAATAAGTTTAGAAAAACCCTACTTTGTAGTAGGAGTTTATAATCAATCTGAAAACTATGAAGGGAGAAAAACAAGACAGCCTTTTTAGAGAAGCTTGTTGAAACTTTTTAGACAGAGAACTTGGTGCTGATGAGAGCCTGTTTCTTATAAAGACATTTGTTGAAAATCAGTGGCCCCCAGTCACAAATCCTTCCAGTAAATACCTGTGATGCAGTGAAGACTGTGTAGAAGTGCCAGCTAGAACAGATGTCATTCTTAACTTCATTTTCTTAAACAAGGAAATGCTTAAGGATTTCAAATTGAAACATAATCTTCAGATAAACAATCATGAATTGGCAGAATTAGGAATTATGAGAGAAGGCTTAAAAAATCCTGAAAAATAAAATGCATGTTTAGAAAGCTGATTTTGGCAAATGTGAAATTATAGGGTAGACTTTCAATTCACTTTTTAATATCCTGTCAAAGCAGTAGTTACAGATGTTCTTCATTCCAGGCCCAGGCATGAGCAATGCCCTGCCTCAGTTCTGCTGGGCAGGGTGTTCATGATAAGCTTGAGATGTTTGATCGGATTTTGGATAGACTATATTCTTGACACCTGGGGTGACCCTGATGTAGCCTGTGCCTAACAGATGCCCCTGTACTGATGCCATTCTCATTGTAGCACCTGCCTTGGTGTCTGGCTAGGACGAATTCCACTCCTAGTGCTTTCTGCAGTTGACTGAGCTCTTTTTCAAAAGTGTCGTATTTTTCGTAATTGGACTGATTACATTTACCCAATTTTGAGTATTGTTTATTGCCTCATATATCTAGCCTTGTATCCAGATATTATCCATCCTGCAAGTGCTGTTAGAAGTAAGCTGAAATTTGTTATGGGTTTTTACAGACCTGGGACAAAGACATAGCCTTTTTACTAGTCAGCTATTCTCAGAACCACTTGATCTGAGCCCTTCAACCTGCTTGGCAGAGTTCCCAGCATATCTCAGGGGTTTGCCCACATTATCATGTGGTTCTCATGAGCTGGAATTATATTAAGGGTAAAAAATTCCAATAAAAAAAAGAGAAAAATATTAAGGATGTTAGAAACAAATCTGATATTAAACCTCATTGTGCAGAGAGGTTGACTTAAAATAAGAATTCATTAAAAATCAAGTGCAGTTGAAATAAGAATATGTATTAGGAACTAGGCTCTATGTTCAGTGAAGAATATGAATTATAAAGTTGGAGAGTCTTAACCCTTGAGTGAAAAAAGCAGGAACGAGATTTTGAACTTCCAGAGACAAAGGATGGATAATAGAATCACTAAATAAATGGGATCTTAGTAATTATTAAGTAAAATTCATTACATAATACAGGAATTCCTTTCTGTAACATTGCTGAAACTGATCATCCACCCACGACTTGAACTTTTACAGCTCTGGGGAACTTATTACTTGTAAGTAGGCCACTCTGTAAATGAAAATAATAAGGGAATATATTTTCTTCTTAATAAGTAGAAGAGGGCCAGTAACAAAGCCCTAAAGATTTTTAATGCTTAAAAAGACTTTAATGTTTTTTAACAGGGAAAGCTGAAATCTACAGTCTGAACTAGACCAGCCATGGCTTTGGGCTTCAGGGCAAACATGCTACAATAGGGAAGAATGAATAAATATTTCCTAATTGCATTAGGTCCATTCAGTTGTGCACATCTGGATCCCCTACCTCTAAGGTTACCTAAGAAAACGCTTTAAGTCGCTCCAGCCACACTGTTTTCCTGTTATTCCTCTTTTGAGACCAAATGATGGCAAATGCTAAAATATGAAAATCATATTGGAACCCATATTTCTTTGATCATAAAAAGACAAATTAATATTTACATAAATACATATATATTTCTTTATATCTCTATCTGTGTGTGTGTGTGTGTGTGTGTGTATACACACACTACATATACACAGACTAAAAAGATCAGTTGGTAAATATCCAGATGAAAGATGCAGACTACTGAATTATATACAGTATTGGAAACATGTTTTCAGGCTAGCCTTTCCCATGCTGTTCTGAGTATTACAAAATCACAGAGTAACAAAACATTAGAACTGGTAGGGACAATGGAGATGTATTCTTCCTGTGAAAGGGCCTACAAACAGTTTTTAGTCTCAGAACCTCTTTTTCCAACAAAAATTATATATGAAAATTCAGTGTTAAAAAGGATGAGAACATGTCCCTCCCCCACTTTCTTTCCTCCCTTCATTCTCTCTGCCCCACTTTCTTTCTCTCTTCCTTCCTCCTGAGCGGCCCCTGAGGCACCTTCATTGAACTCTGTGACTTCATTGGCTGAACTGACAAATAAGCCAACCTTTTCTGGAGGATAGGAATTAAGAACTGAGGCCTATGACCACAGAAATATTTTGACTTACCCTCTGAGAAATACAAAAGGGGGAAAGCAAGACCAAGAATTTCTGTCACTGAATTAACTTATCAGGAATGATAATTTAAACAAGTGGAGAAATTTAACTCATAAGAGCTTCAGCACACAGACACCAAGACCATAACTTTGTTGCTTTTTAAAGCCCTGTCAGAAAAGAATATAAATTTGAGGGGACAAAGCTTATCAAGGATCAAATTATCATCTTTGAAATATAATGAAATAAATTGGAATCTTCCATATTTGTGAACTTGATTAGTTAGACTAAAATTGTGAATCTTATTTGACATTGATTAAAAAATTAATCCTTAAACACAGCAAACATAGCAAATATATATTTCACATATTTTTGACCAGTGTTAAATGTGTGATTCCTGGTTTCTATACTATTGAGGAACATCTAAACTTGTTCACAATTTTTATTGTTATAATTTTTCATGATTATTAGATGGATTATCATCCCAGCTCTTGGCAAAGGCAGACAGCACCAAACATAAACACCCTACTTCTCATAAACTTTGAATGAAGGCCTACCTGAGGATTATGACTTTTCAGAGAGTACTGCATTCATTTGAGCCCAGTTAATAGAAACAATCATGGAAGTGGAATGTGATAGAAAAGGTTTAAGACAATCTAAAGGGCCAGGGGTACTTTAACATTGCCATGTGACTTTTGCTTCTTGTAAGTTGCAATATAAACGTGGCCATTATTCATAAGCAAGGTATTGCAAAGCTCTGTGTGTCCCTTCCCAAAAAGCTAATAATACATGTTGCCTTTCAGATTCCTAGGAGAAATCCCTCTTTACTTGGGAATTATGCTTATTTGTTGATTAACATTTCTGTCAGGGAATAGAGAGGGAATTACCTCTTTAAAAAACTTTTTTTCGAAGAAAGGAGATCCTGCTGTATAGCACCAGGAACTCTGTCTAATCACTTGTGACGAATCCATATATGTAAGTGTAACCGGGTCACCGTGCTGTGCAGCTGGAAAATTGACAGAAATCTGTAAACCAACTATAATGGAAAAATAAAAAAATTAAAACAAAACAAAACAAAACTTTTTTCAAGGTTATTAAAACACTTTTTAAAAGTTTTTAATTTATTTTTTTAAATTGCTCAATGAATTTTATTACATTTACAGTTGTACAGTGATCATCACAACCCCATTTTATAGCATTGTGTGTGTGTGTGTGTGTGTGAAAGAGAAACTATATTTCTGAATTAAATGGGTGATTAATGAATCTTTTGAACATTTGTATGGCATGTCTACTGATATTTTCTTTCAAAGTAGTGTAGAAATTAAACTCTTTAAATGATTATCTCAGATATGAAATTGAGAAAATATTTTTCTTTTCCCTCTGCATCTAATTGGTCAGAACATATTTCTGATGTTCCTCTTTTATATCCATTTGCTTCTCTCCTCAATTGCAGACCCTGCCTTAAGTTTGGAACTTACAAACTTTATTAGGTAATGCAATAACTTACTCCTAATTAGATCTCTAGTCTCTTATATGTTCTACTTCCAAATCCATCTTTCACATTGCTCCTGAGTTCTTCTGAAAAGAGAGAGCTGATCCAGTTGTCCCCTTTAAAAATAAACAACCTAGGAGTTCCCATCAGGGCTTAGTGGAAATGAATTGGACTAGTATCCATGAGAAGTGGGTTTGATCCCTGGCCTTAGTCTGTGGGTCAGGGTTCTGGCATTGCTGTGAGCTGTGGTGTAGGCCAGAACTCCACTTTACCCCTAGCCTGGGAACTTACATATGCTGCAGGTGTGGCCCTAAAAAGCAAAAAACAAAACAAACAAACAAAAAACAACTTAGATGTTTGATTCCCCATGGTTGATAGTTCAGCATTTCTTTTTTTCAACTGAATTCCTGTAAGAAGCATTCTTTGACCATGTTTGCTATAAATGATTCATGATCTTAAAGATTTTTGTCTTTTCCCTGTCATTAGATCTTAACTAAAATATGTTGGAAGTCTTGATTTAATTATTGACTTACTGTGCTCACATGGTCAGTCTTGTTTTCAGTTGTATCACTATTTTTTTTATTTTTTATTTTTTGTCTTTTTGCCATATCTAGGGCTGCACATGTGGCATATGGAGGTTCCCAGGCTAGGGGTCTAACAGGAGCTATAGCTTCCGGCCTTTGCCACAGCCACAGCAACACAGGATCCGAGCTGCGTCTGCAACCTACACCACAGCTCACGACAACGCCGGATCCTTCACCCACTGAGCAAGGCCAGGGATAGAACCCGCAACCTCATGGTTCCTAGTCGGATTCGTTAGCCACTGAGCCACGATGGGAACTCCCATCAGTTGTATCACTCTTTCTAACAGTTACTACTACATAGTAGGTGCTCATTAGACATGAAAGATAAGTGCTGGAACAACTGGGCCTTAATTCAGTTTAGTTTTATACTTCATGCCATTCTTGAACATGTCTGTTTCTCAACACATCCCAAAAGCTCTTAGCTTTTCCCCTTGGTATTGTCTCCATGTAATGTAGCCTTCCCATCCATATATAGCAAAATCTTACCTGTTTTTAAAGGCAGACCTCTAATTTTATATTCTTTTTGAAGACTTCTCTCGTATCACTGGTTTATTTATTTCCTTTTTATAATCCAGTTGCATGCTCTTTTGGACTGCTAATTTGGCACTGAACACTCTCTGCTTGGGAATGCAGTTGGCTTTTAATCGCTCATTTCTTCTACTTCTTTGAAAGTATCCTGAAGGCACAGGTGATGCTTAACTCATCTTAATACCCTACATAGCATAGATTAAAAAAACCCACTAATTCGTGAAGAAGATGCTTCTAAGTACTTATTAAGTGGTGGTTCGATAGACCAAATATTTTTCTACCAATATTCTTCTGAACTTTTATTTCTATACGATATCAGAGATATTAAATTGAGTTCTTTGTCCAAATAGGTTTAGAAAATACTGGGTTATACAGTGTCAAACAGATTAAAAAAACAAAACAAAACAAAACTGAGATGCTTATCAGAGCCTTAAATGTTAAAGATTTTTTTTTTTTTGAAGAAATATTGTACCTAGCGTTTCCAAACTTACTTGGCCACAGACTCTTCATTCACAGACTGATGTGCTATATATAAGTCCAATGAGATCTGGCTGTCTCCTGTTTTAGAGGTGAGAAAAGTTCCAAATTCCAAACTAGATCTCCTGGGAGTTAAC
Organism: Catagonus wagneri; assembly: GCA_004024745.2. Taxonomy (NCBI): domain Eukaryota; kingdom Metazoa; phylum Chordata; class Mammalia; order Artiodactyla; family Tayassuidae; genus Catagonus; species Catagonus wagneri. Next base: position 4,393,742 of record PVHT020000105.1, on the reverse strand, counting down.
TAGGTTAGGGATTAAACCTGTAACAGAAATCAGTACATGAAGATGTCCTGATCTTCCTGAAGCTGCAGTCATTGACTTTTGAGCTATGGCAGGCATCTTAGGGATACTCAGCAGGACAAGAATTGTTGAAGATCTTTTAACATTCTGAATGTCTAAATTACATTTAGGTGTTATAGAATATTTTAATATTATGTAGTTTATCCATGAGTAGGGTATCATATGAACATTTTCACAATTGTTGCTTGATTTCTAACACATCCTGTGTGTGTGTGTGTATACATATACATATATATATATTTAATATATTTAATGTGTTTTCTATAGCATATGAGGATCCTAAAGAACAATTTCATAGATGCACCATTGTGTGGCTTTAGACAAAAAGGAATTGCAACTCATTGTTCAGAGTCAAAATGAAAAGGGAGCTTGATCTTAAAGATTAAAAAGGGGTTAATCCTGCTCCACTTTTAACACTCTCATCAGAAAAATGCATTATGGTATCCCCTGACAGATCACACATGATACTAGTAATTTCTTAGCATTAACATATGCTCAGTTTTCACTTGGAGTCTTACTTGGACATAATAGAAGCAGTTGCCTTGGGAAAATATGCTCCAGTTTCTGTCTTTCATTCTCTTCATCTCAAGTACAGTCTTTTAAAGAGCTGAGCTGTATCCTTTGTTTCTTTTCTATTTTCCTCTAACTTGAGTACTGTGCTGTGTACCCAGTAGGTACTTCAAAGGTATTGTTGGGCTGACTCTCACAGCCAGCAACTTCATTAAGTTTTACATGAAAGGACATCTTGATGATAAGGTAGGGTGGAGTATAGGGGTAATGGTGGGCAGAAGTACCAGCTCCCTGGAGACTGGAAACAGAATTCAAAACACCTTGATAAGCAAGAAACAAATATAAGGACATTTACTAGTACACTCAAAGAACAAAAACCACATTGTACAAATGTGAAATGAATAATGAGCTATATCCAAGTACTCAGAAAAACATCTAAAAATCATAATGAATTATAAAAGTCCCCATGAGTCAGCAGCATGGTGCTTTTTAAAAACAGAGCATTTTCCCCTAGGATGTGTTAAAAAGGAATATGTTATGCTTGAAGTCTATCTCATATTGAATGTCATAATTTGGTGAGATATCTTGGAAAATATGTCATGAGCTAAAGAAGTAAACCTCAATTGATATTTCAGTTCTGTGAATCTTCCCTGAAAGATTCCTAAAAATATTGTGCCCGTTAAGTCTCTTTGTAAATAATGGCAGCATTTATGTACAAGCTAAGATCTCAGATTCCCAAGTATAATATTGATTACAGTGCAGATGAAGTATCCATTATGTTTTTAACCATAATAAAATGATAATCACCATACTGGGGAGATATTCACGTGTGAAAAAGAATGACATCATTCTTGTCCTTGTAATACCTCTGGTAGTATTAAGAACAGTATCCTCATACTGTCAACCTCTGTGCAGCTCTGTTGCTGAATATTCATTTGATTTCAGTTATGCATGCTATGGAATTTCAAAGATTAGTGACAATTAAAATAACCCATATATCTGTTTTTGAAAATTTATGTTGATATTAAATATGAAATGAAAGAAAAATATTCTGTCATTAACTCATTAAAACTATTGTCTAATAACAGTTAAAAATTTTAAATAAATTATGTAACTGGAGAAAGTTAAAACAAACACAGACTGGGTAAAATATAACAATACTAAATGTGTCAATTATTATATAAATTATATAAATATGCATTCATGTGGAAATTAGTATCATATGGTGGCACTGATGCTATTATTACTATTAAGTTATTTTAACATTATTTTGTTCTTTTTACTATTTCCTCATTTCTTAATTCTAAAGAGTTGCTTTTATAATGATATACTTGAAATAAAATGTTATTGAATAAAATGCTAGGTTCTTCAAAAATTTTTCAAAGAAAATGTTTATTTTTGTTTTGTAGATTTAATCATCCTGCATTATTTTTAGTATCTCATAAGCTAAGCATTTACACAAAAGCATCACATAATTATTTTAATAAATCTATATTTCTAGTCTATAGTGGAATTGAATGTTTCTTCAGATAATTATCAAATACTCAGATGTTTCCTTTTGTGACTCTTCAAAAAACTTCCACAACCTTGTTTTCCTTTTTAAAGCTATTATAGCGTCACTGGAATGATTTGCCTCATCTTCAAGTTGTTTCAGTGTATGTTACATTTCCCAAGATTAGTAGTCTTAGTGTATGTTTACTAGACCATAGATGGGAAGTGCTTATGAGGCTTATTTTCATTGAAATCTCTGAAGACAGGGAACATTCCTATTTAATGTTGTTCATGCTGTTGGTCCTACAGCCTCAGTAAGTCAAGAACCCTGCAGGAGCCCTGCAATCAGGTGTGCGCATGGTATGGAGAGGCAGCAGGATTTGGAGGTGATCCTACTAATGGGATCCAAACATTGAGGAATTGTGCTATTGCCTGGAGTTGGTTTTTGATGGAATACATTTTCTTTGAAGAGGAACCATTTTTATATCCAAGTTGTAAAATTGTTTTCAAATGATTAAGTTCTAAATTAGGAAGAAAATGTGGATAGTGAGTATCACTCATATTGTTCAGTCATGATCAATTACTCCATGTCCTTATATAGTGATGCTTTTATCACAGGATAATCATTGAGGTCACTGGAACTGTGCTAATGAAATGCAGAACTCAAAGTGATCCATGTTGGACCCTCAATGGACCTCCAAATCCAAAAATGATATGAAAATGCAGAGTAGGTAAAGTTGATAAAATACCATTCATTCACTTAACCCTTTTGATAACCTTGTCAGGTGTGTAAAGAAGCATGGCTTGGGAAGTAGACCCTGAAGATCCTTTCCTCTGCCTCCTAAAATAGGCTCCATCCAGGATGGTTGAGGTTGTTAAGTCCCCTGCAAAAAGTATTCTTATCTGAAATATACTTAACAATCCTCCTAGAAAAAACTTATCCTATTTCCTAATAATACGACAAAATGTTATAAACATGTGTGGCATTAGTATGCCAGTGCCCTTCTTTCTGTGACTCCAAAATAGAACTTTTAATATCCAGGTTTGGGAGATAAATTTGAGTTACAGCTTGTTTCTCCTTAGATACTGTGGGTTACAGACTTATTTCTTGATGAGTATCTCAATCAGATTTTCTTTTATCGAAAGTATTTATAGGTCTTACAGAGTTCAATATCTAAGGATTTTGTTATTAGATTTATAAATTGATACTTCTTAGCTTCTTAAAGGAAGATAATAATTTTTTAAAAGAATTTCAGCTCATTGGCTTAGTTCAAAGGTCTATTGGAGCAGAAGGCTAATTTGTTTTTTTTTTCTTTTCTTTTCTTTTTTTTTTTTACATTATACCCAGCTGTACAGCGTGGTGACAGGGTTACACATCACAAGTGGTTAGACATAGTTCCCAGTACTATACAGTGGTATCTCCTTGCTTTTCCAGCCCAGAGGCGACAATCTACAGCTATTAACCCCAGACGCCCCTACCATCCCACTCCCTCCCCCACCTTTTTGGCAACCACAAGTCTGTTCTCCAAGTCCTTGATTTTCTTTTCTGCATAAAGGTTCATTTGTGCAGTATGTTAGATTCCAGTTATTAGTGATATCATATGGTATGTCTTTCTCCTTCTGACTTACTTCACTAAGTATGAGGGTCTCTAATTCCATCCATGTTGCTGCAAATGACATTATTTTATTCTTTTTTATGGCTGAGTAGTATTCCATTGTGTATATGTACCACATCTTCCTAATCCCATCATCTGTCGATGGACATTTGGGTTGTTTCCATGTCTTGGCTATTGTGAATAGTGCTGCAGTGAACATGCGTGTGCAGGTGTCTTTTTCAAGAAAAGTTTTGTCTGGATATATGCCCAAGAGTGGGATTGCTGGGTCATATGGTAGTTGTATGTAGAGTTTTCTAAGGTACCTCCATACTGTTTTCCATAGTGGTTGTACCAGCTTACATTCCCACCAACAGCGCAGGAGAGTTCCCTTTTCTCCACATCCCCTCCAGCAATTGTTGTTTGTGGACTTGTTAATGATGGCCATTCTGACTGGTGTGAGGTGATATCTCGTAGTAGTTTTGATTTGCATTTCTCTAATCATCAGTGATGTTGAGCATTTTTTCATGTGCTTATTGGCCATCTTCATCTCTTCCTTGGAGAACTGTCTATTTAGGTCCTTTGCCCAATTTTCAATGGGGTTGTTGGTTTTTTTGCTGTTGATCTGCATAAGTTGTTTATATATTTTTGAGATTAGGCCCTTGTCAGTTGCATCATTTGACACCATTTTCTCCCATTCTGTAAGTTGCCTTTTAGTTTTCTTTTTGGTTTCCTTTGCTGTGCAAAAGCTTGTCAGCTTGATTAGGTCCCATTGGTTGATCTTTGCTTTTATTTCTGTTGCTTTGGGAGACTGACCTGAGAAAACATTTGTAAGGTTGATGTCAGAGAATGTTTTACCTATGTTTTCTTCCAGGAGTTTAATGGAATCTTGTCTTATATTTAAGTCTTTAAGCCATTTAGACTTTATTTTTGTGCATGGTGTGAGAGTGTGTTCTAGTTTCATTGATTTGCATGCAGCTGACCAGGTTTCCCAGCAATGCTTACTGAACAGACTGTCTTTTTCCCATTTTATGTTCTTGCCTCCTTTGTCAAAAATCAGTTGACCGTAGGCATCTGGGTTTATTTCTGGGTTCTCTATTCTGTTCCATTGGTCTGTATGTCTGTTTTGGTACCAATACCACACTGTCTTGATTACTGTGGCCCTGTGGTATTGCCTGAGGTCTGGGAGAGTTATGCCTCCTGCTTGGTTTTGGTTCTTTAGAATTGCTTTGGCGATTCTGGGTCTCTTGTGGTTCCATATAAAATTTTGGATTGTTTGTTCTAGTTCTGTGAAGAATGTCATGGGTAATTTGATAGGGATTGCATTGAATCTGTAAATTGCTTTGGTTAGTATAGCCTTTTTTTACAATATTAATTTTTCCGGCCCATGAGCATGGAATATCTTTCCATTTCTTTGTATCTTCTTTGATCTCCTTGATTAATGTTTTGTAGTTTTCTGCATATAGGTCTTTCACCTCCTTGGTCAAGTTTATTCCCAGGTATTTGAGTTTTTGGGGTGCTATTTTAAATGGTAAAGTATTTTGGTATTCTCTTTCTAATATTTCGTTGTTAGTATACAGAAATGCTATTGATTTCTAAAGGTTAACCTTATATCCTGCCACTTTGCTGAATTTGTCTATAAGTTCAAGTACTTTTGGGACTGAGTCCTTGGGGTTTTCTATATAAACTATCATGTCGTCTGCATAGAGTGACAGTTTTACCTCTTCTCTTCCTATTTGGATGCCTATATGTCTTTTGTTTGTCTGATTGCTGTAGCGAGGACCTCCAATACTATGTTGAATAATAGTGGTGAGAGTGGGCATCCCTGTCTTGTTCCGGATTTTAGTGGGAATGCTTTAGGCTAATTTGAATGTAGTTAGGCATGCCACACAGATTTCCCTTTAGCCCAGTTTAATGGATTGAAGCAAAATTTCCAGGGAAGGTTAGATGTCATAAACAGAGATTTCTAAAGAGGACATGAAAAACATAATGTAGCTATAGTTTATGTCCTCATAAAATGTATATTATGTATTTAGATGATATTCAGGAAACCTATGGATCCCAAAGACAAATACAAAGGGAGGGTTGCTAAGCGCCCTAGGAAGATTAGACAATGGGGTTCTCTCACCATCTAATGGAGAAAACAATCAGCATCCATTGCAATGATTCTAATAGTTTAGGTTTTAACTTTACTAGATACAAACTCTAATCAAATCTGGGCTAATATTGTACAACTCTGAGTTATTGAGGGCACTGTTTGACTTTTAGTTGTAAGCATCACAGATGGACCTGTATAAACGTGGGTGATATAAGTGGAGAATACATTGTACCATGGGTTTATTGCAGCAATTAATTCAGCGTCTAGGAGGTACACAGACTTAGGCCTTAACATCATTTCTCCATCAGAATCATTCCTTGTTTTTTATCTAATTTGGAAGGCCTTACCACTGCCTGAAAATAAAGGATCACAGATGAAAGTTGCCACATCTGTTGAGAATGGGCAATTATCCTTTATTTGGTTTCCAACTTTCCTTGTAAACATGCCAACAGATTAAAATATTGGTTTGAGTGCAGTGCAGTTAGAATTAACTTTTATTACCACATGAGTGAGGCATGTCCTCAGGTCACACTTCCTGGAGATGGCTGTGTTCCTACCAAGCATTACTTCTCAGTGGCTTTGTCTCCATGATAATAAGTAATCATTATAAAAGGCAGTAAAATGGTAAAGTCAGTGGACCAGTGGCCTATCTTTGTGATCACACCAAACTGATCACTTGTTTTCAGTGTTAAAAAAAAGATAATTTTAATGTTTTCCCTTGGGTTATTGGGTCTAAATATGGCAAGATAGGAGCTGCTTTCTGAGGCTTTGTCCTAAAGGAGTCTATACTTATTCCTGATTTTTGTCTCACAAAGGAATACTGACATATGATTGCAATAGGCTAGCAGTCATGGAAGTGATATAGTCAGCCATATAGAGATATTTGGGAAACATCTATTACATGGGAATTTAGGGTAAATAACATTAGATTTTTGAATCACAACCTAACTCTTGACTCTGCCAATTACTAACCAGTTTTATAAATCATTGAGATTACATTTATTTTCATTTTGGTAAAAAAACATGTAAAATTTATAACTTTATTTTCAAGTGTACTGTTCAGTGGTGTTACATATATCACCTTGTTATGAAACAAATCTCCAGAATTCTTTCCAATCTGGAATTCTAAATCCAATAAACAGTAGCATCCCATTTCCTTCTTCTCTCAGTCCCTGATAATCACCATTCAACTTCCTTTTTCTCTAAACTTAACTATTTTAGATACCTCATATAAATGGAACCTTATAGTATTTGGCTTCTTTTGACTGCTTTATTCCACTTAGGATATTTTCCTCAAGGTTCATCCACATTATAGTATGTGCAAGGATTGCCTCCTTTTTAAGGCTCAAAATAGTCCATTATGTGTGTATACACCACATTTTGTTTTTCCATTCATCCATGGAGATTACACTGTGTTATCTATAAAATGGTCCATGATAAGTCATTTTTACCTCAAATGACTGCTCATTGTCATCTTCTAAGGTATATTTTGAAGCAGTACATGTTTTTTACTCTTATATTGGAAAGTTATGTTATAGCAGAAAGTATTGGTCAAAGATTCATTAAATCTGGGTTCTAATCTTGCTTTGCTATAACTTTAATGAATATATCAACAATCTACATACTCTGTGGCTACAAGGCACTCATCTATAAAATCATTTCTGCTTTAATTGCTCTACAGGATTTTTGAAAGATGAAAGAGGCAGATTCATTCCTCAGAAATTTCTTAGTAATTTTTGTTCCCGAGATGCTCAGCTGTTAGTTCTGCTGTATTTGTTACTCAGAGGAACAGGCTGGTAGCCGAACCTTGGTCTCCTGATCTGTGAAGATGACTGAGGCTAACACAGAGTACTGAAGTCACTGAATTTTAAAACCACCAATTAAAAAAAAAAACTCTGTTGATAAACATAGACATTTTGTGTCCTACTCCAGTGTCATTTTGATATTTTAAAAGATACTACATTACAAAAAACAAAGTACTTTGTAAACTCTTGAATCTGCTTTTCCAAAATTGGATATTCCAGCCACTCCCTCCTTTGCCTTGTGAAAGTCTAATACAACACTATCTACCAGATACCCTCCAAACATCCTGTAGAATTGAACTGGAAAAGTTTTAAGGCACATTTTAGAATTCTGTGACTTGCATTTTTTTTTTTAACTTTAGGTAATTTCCTATTGCATTAATTTTTGAATTTGTGTTTTTTTCTGTGTCAAACGTGTGGCTGACCTTGCCACTAATGACCTCTAACAGTGTAACTATCAAAATAGCAGATTTATAAATAGATGGAGAGAGGTATCTCTATTTTGAAGCACTCTGGTTACTGAATACATAATATTAATAAACATCACATTTGTCTTTGTCTAAATTGAGTAAAATAGAGAAATAGTAGCAAAGTTTGAAAAGTACCAGCCTAAAAAATAAGCTGCCTGGCCAAATACTGAGCAGTAGGAGGCAAGGACTAGGAAGATACAGAAGTTTACTGAATCCTCCTCTTCTGTTCCTGTGTCCCACTTGGGCCTAATCACCTTGTCATCAGGTCAAGTACGAACTTTTTGTTGAAGATGGACAAGCAAAGGTCATCTAGGGAGTATGACATTTCAGAATAGAAGGAGCTCTCTGATTATAGTTAGAATTTTTATTTGGTTGATTGTCAGCATCTAAGGTTAAATTCAGTTAGAAAAACATTGATTTCTCAAAGTTAATGCTTAAGATCTAGCTGTAGTAGAATAACTTGTTAATTACGTATTTATACCATTCAGATTTAATCCTGAAACCTTCTTGGATAAAATCCTAAATAATTAACAATATATGAAGTATGAATTATGTCTAATTGTAAATATCTAAATATTTGGTCATCAAGAATCCTGAAAATAATGCATTTTACATATTAAAATTTAAGACTATTTATCCTATTGACAAGCAATTAATTTTTTACATTTTCTGCTGTTATTAATTGGTCATGCAACCGTTAAAACATAGAACTTTGGCAAGTATGTTGATGAAATGGAATGAAAGCCAGAACAAAGTACTTTATTATTATTTTTTTTCTTAATGGATTTTATTTCAATTATAGGTGTACATAAATCATCACAAGTCAATTTTATAGATTTTGTATCCCAAACCCCTTTAGAAAGACGTTTTAGACAAGCTTTTTTATTGTGTCCGCATTGTAACCATTATCCTAAATGAACATGATGCTTGATATTATTCAGTCATAAGTGATGAGAAGGATAAATAAAAAAAAATTCCCAGTCAGTTAAAATTATATGTGCATGTGACACAAATCATTATTTTAAGCATAAAGAAAGGTATATCCAATTTGTATTAATGGAAAATTTAGTTTCTTCTTATTCTTTTGAAATAAATATTACATGATTTAAGTTTGAGGGAGTGTCAAATTATTGGTTGACTTCTGAAGATGAACATGTTCCAGTTTGGTTACAAGGGCTTTTTATGGAATTCATTTGGTTTTGTCCATACATGGGAAGAAGGCTGATCAGGCAGTTATAAGGAAGCATAGATGAGGGAGTGATTAATTTTACCTTGTAGTAAAGATGGTTATTTAGGAATCCTCCAAAAAAGACACAATGCATGAGTTGAGCTTTGAAATATGACCTAGTATTCACTGGGCAGAAGGGAGATGTCCATCTCAGAGGATGCACTGTAAGTACAAGGTACAGCATGTGGAGCAGTGTGGTTTGTCTGGGGAATTGGCAAGCCTTCAGTGTGTACACAGAGGTGAGGCAGGTGAGTGATTGATCAAGGAGACCTTGAATGCTTATTAAGTGATCAGAAGTGGACGAAAGAGAAAAGGAGATCAAAGATAATGCTAAGATTTCAAGTCATCTTTATTTTTCCTTGAGAATATTTTTGATTGCTGTATATATGGGTACTATAATCTTTTTGATCAAAATCTTGTAAAATTATCTGTGAACAGGAAATCTCTTTGTCAAACATTAGGAAAAACGTTCTTAAAATGGTAATAAGCATGTTAAATAAAATCTCTTCCTGAAAGAAAAGCATAAATCAATTTTCAAATAAATAAGGAGTAAACCTCATTTAACCTCGTGACTTTTATGCAGTGTTTGAAAGAGATACTGTCAAAGTATGGCAGTTAATAAATACTGCTCTAATTCAGGAAATATAAAATCAATCTTTAAGCCTTTTAATGCTTTATTCGTGTGTGTGTGTTTATGTGAGAGAGAAGAGGAGAGAGAGAGAGAGAGGGAGGAGAGAGAGAGAGGGAAAGAGAGGTTTTAGAAATATTAAGAAGGACATATTAGGCAGATAAAACATACATCGTCTGCACAGGGTTATCGGCTTCATTGTGAAAATGCAATAATGACTTAATTGGTTAAACTATAAAGTACAGAGGTATATAAACAACTGGATTTATTTAGAATTTTTTTATGCAAATAGATACCCATGATAAGAATGTGAAGAAAACTAGAACAGAGTGTATTATACCATTGTTGCTTCTTTAGTGATGATGTCAGATGTAGCAAGAGTTTATTGCTCCCTCATTTCCTGGTAAGGGAGAACAGGATTCACCACCACTCCAAATAAACATTTAAAATGTCCTCAGCTGTTTCTGCAAGACAAGCCAGTATCTCATGAATGTTCCTGAATAGGTTCGCTCTGTCATCACACATTCCGTCTTCATTTGGTCTGTGTTTTTTGGAGATATCACCAAGAGGGTTCATCAAGGTATGTTGCCTTCCTCTGCTTCATGGATTGTCTCCTATTGCTTTCTGTTGATCATCACTGTGTTAAAGTTTCACTGGGCTGAGGCTGTTCTTTTTTTTTTTTTTTTGCCGTTTAGGGCCGCACCCATGGCATATGGAGGTTCCCCAGGCTAGGGGTTGAATCAGAGCTGCAGCTGCTCACCTACGCCTATGCCTACGCCACAGCAACATCATATGCGAGCCATGTCTGCTGTCTACACCACAGCTCATGGCAATGCCAGGTCCTTAACCTGCTAAGCCAGACCAGGGATCAAATCTACAACCTCATGGTTCCTAGTTGGATTCCTATCTGCTGCACCATGACAGGAACTCCTGAAGTTGTTCTTTTTAAGAGGAGAGGATATCCCCAAATACACACATTCCTATCAAGAAAGTCCCAAACATATGTCAGTTGTATTCCCTGAAACTTGTTTAGATCATGCATGAACCATTATTTCAGCATCTACTTGAGCATCTCTCTTCTTTAGGCTTAAACATGAGTTCATGAACGCTGGCCTGGCTATCAGTCTACTCAACACAGGGATTGCTTTTTATGCTGCGCTTTTCTTTTCATTAAATTGAAGTTTAGATTTTACAAATAGTTACTTAATTTTCAACTTTTAAACAATCCTGTTAGGTAGGTAGGACAGATATTATTATCACCATTTTAAAGATCAGAAATACTCTCTTAGGAATAATTGCCTTAGCAGGACCACCAGCAGTAAGCAGAGGAGTCTGAGCAAAGGAAAATAATCACATCAAAAAAAACAAAAAAAAAAGTGGTGACCAGTGAACTGATCCTTGATTCAGGGACTTAAACAAAATAAGAGAGAAAGGGAATAAAGTTCCCCAACACTGGTTGCCATAGCCTTAGAATATTTCTCACTCTTCCAGCAGTGGAATAAATAATCTATCAGCACATATCATAAGAAATAATCAAATAATCAGCCAGGTAGATAGGGATTGAATTAAGGGCTATTCATGTGCATTATTTTGGAAATTATTTTGCATTTGTTATTTAATTCTGGTCCAAAGATTTTTTTACTAAAGTACAACAGAGTTATAGGAAAGTATATAAATCAAAAGAGCAAAACAATAAATGATCACAAAATAAAAATTCCGTGTAATCACCACTTGGGTCAAGGAATAAAACATTAATAGCACTATAGATGTATTCCTTGGATTCTCTCTTGACTTCTAACACCATGTTTTAGTTTTGCAGATTTTTATAATTTATATAGATGGAACATATTTTTATATATTCTTTTATGACTTCTTTTACTCAACATTATGTTTGTGAGGTTCATTCCTTCTGTTGCTTGTAGCAGTAATTCATTCATTGCCATTGCTATATGTTAGTTGTGGTAGATTGCTGTAAGGATGGATTCCAATCATACCTCTGTGTACATGCCCCTCTGCAATGTACTGTTGCTGATTCTCCAGTCAAAAGAGGGGGCTATTCCTTCATTGTCTTGAGCCTGAGCTGGACTTATAAATACTTTGGCATGGATTGTGGTGGAAATTATGTTACGCAAGTTCTAGAGCTTAGCCCTAAGAGCACTTGCAGTTTTCTCTCTTGCCTTCTTAGATCCTTTTATTACCATGCTGTGAAGGAGCCTAAAGTAGCCTACTAAAGATGAAAGGCTCTGCATGATGAGAGAAGAATAGAGGTATCCCATGGACAACCAGCCCCATATTCCAGAGGCCATCTTGCACTTGCAGATTCAGGCGAGACATAAGATGACTGTAGCCACGTGGCTGAATTTAGACAAGACTAAGAGAAGAAACTCCTGGCCAACCTTTACAATTTTCAAAAATAGTAAATTCAGATTTAAAGCCACCAAGTTTTAGGGTAGTTTACCATACAATAATAGATAACTGAAATAGCACATATAAAAATATCACTATTTATCTATTCTGCTATAATGGACATTTCGGTTGTTTTCAGTTTTTGGCTATTACAAATAGTTCTGCTAAGAACTAGGTGTTTTAAGGAAAATGTGTATCCATTTCTGTTGAATATGTACATAGAAGTAGAATTGCTAGGTCAGTAGATACCATCAAAGAGTTTTCCAAAGTAGCTGTACCAATTTGTACTCCCATTGTTAAGTAGCTAGTTAGATATGAGTGGATCCAGCCCCATCCTGGATAGAGTCATCTTTCCCTCCCTCTCCTGCCCTTGGCACACTGACCAGAATGCCCAGAGAGCCTCCTTTTTGTGATTAAGTACCTTTAAGTTCCCAGCCTTATCAGGCCTAAGTAGAAGGTCAGAAAAACTGCTGGTCTTTCCAAACTGCTAGCACCAGCTGGCCCAGGTGCACCAGACCTAAGAGGTGATCCAAAATGACCCAGGTTCATTATGCTGTATTTACAATAAATTAGCATTGTGGTTCTCCCCTACCCCTGTAGATTTTGCTTGGATGCTTATTGGTAGGTGCCTGTGCACAAGGAGAAAAGTTATATAACCTAAAGCCGTCAATTACCTTGTCAATCGAATGATTCAGGACACAGGGAGGGACTTTGCACTACTTGGAAAAACCAGCTCTACCCTCATTGCAGGGCTGCTTCTGACTTCCAGCCAGACAGTCTGCTCTCTTCCCTTAGGTAGCATACTTTAGTTTGCTTTGCTAAGTAAAACTCCTGCTGCTTAAAACTGCTGTATGTCTCTCTGTCTGAATTCTTTCCTTTGGGGATAAGGGCCGATGGATTGTCACACCATCGGCAGTGAAGGAGAATTCTAGTTGCTCCCCATCATCATTAATCCTTGGAAATGTCCATTGTTTTCATTTTAGTCATTCTGGTATGTGGGTAGTAGTATCTCACAGTATATTTAATCTGAATTCTTCTAATGACTAAAGACTTTTATTTATTGATTACTTTTTCATATATTTATGGGCCTTTGGAGTATCCTTTTTTTTTTTTTAAAGATAGTTGATTAAAGTTTGTTACCCATTTTATTATTAGGTTGTCTGTCCTTATTGGTTTACAGAATTTCTTTATATGTTCTAAGTACAAGCCTTTTGTCAGCGTCGTGTGTTGAGAATATCATCCATCACCCTGTGGCTTGTCTTTTCATTCCTTTAATGTCTTTTGAAGGTATGGGTCACACCACCATTTAGGCCAACTGAGGTGATAGTTGAGAGTGGGAGGAATTTAGAATGGATACTGGAGTACTGACCTTCCTTTTTTGGATTTCTCCTCGGGAAGAAAGGTTGGTGGACGTGGCAAAAGTGGCAGCCATGAGATGTGCCTCATAGTCCTCTAACTACAGGGAGTGTGAGTAATGATTTTAAGCACATTTTCGTGTGTTTTTTTTTTGCCATTTATATGTCTTTTGTAGTGTCTGTTCAGTTCTTTTGCTCACTTCAAATTGGATGTCTTTTTTATCTTATTGCTTTACATTAGTTTTTTAATTTTTCATATTCTAAATATGAATTCTTTGCAGATAAGTATTTAGAGACAATTTTTCTCCCAGTCTTTGGATTGTTCTTAATGATATTTTTTTTGGGGGTGATTTTCATTTTATGGAATCCAGTTTAACTGTTTTCTTTTATGATTAGTACTTTTTGCATCCTGCCCGGTGAAATATAACCCATCTAATTTCTTGAAAATAGTCTTTTAAAAGTTTTAGACTTTAGCCTGCTAAAAAACCGTTAGTTCATCACAAATCAATTTCGTATGTAACATTAGGTAAGTACCAAGATTCTCTCAGATATGTAGATGTTTCAGAATAATTTTATTGAAAACGACCCCCCCACACACACACCATCACCACTGCACACACAAACTTTCCCATTGAATTGTGTTGGTCAAACACTGTTGATCACACGTGTTTTTTTTAATGAACTCTATTCTGTTGACCTATTTATTTTCCTTTGCGTCAATACCAAACTGTTTTATTTACTGTAGCTTTATAGTAAATATTAAACATGAGAGTGTAACTTCCCCAATTTTGTTCTTCAAAATTTTCTGAGATTTTCTAGATCCTGACCATTATGGATATATAAATTTTAGTATCAGCCTTTCAGTTCCATAAAAAAAGCCTACTAAGATTTTGACTGGATTTTCATTGAATTTTTAGATCAATTTGGAGAGATGTGATTTCCTAAAAAATTGAATGTTTTGATATATTTACAGGATAATTATCTATTCCTGCATTAGAGGCAAAACTGACAGTAGAAAACCAACTCAAGGTTACTGAGAATAATCCAGAAAGAATGTCATAAATAAAGAGATAATTACCATCTGAAAGAAGATGATATATGTGAACAAAATTTTAAAAAAATGTGGCAAATAAAATGCTTAAGGGGAGAATGGTACTAATGGGACAGAACCAACATTCAAGTTCATAGTAGAGCATTTATTAAATAAAGCAAAGCAATAAAGTTAATTATATTTTAGGAAAAACTAATAGAGGATAACTACATCAAGACAAGTTTGGGGAAGTTACTGACCTTTGAAGACAGAGAGTAGTATATTAGATCTCTGGTCAATGTGGTGTGCTGCACTAACATAGAAAATGCCACCCCTTTCAAAAACACATGCTGATAAATTTAACAACAAACTTTAAAATGCATGTTATTTCTTAAAAACAACAGGAAAGGTCTTAGGAGCTAGAAATAAAGAAGGATTAGAAAGCTATAGTTACAAGTGAGGAAAGCTGAAGCTGAAAATTATTAGAACTAGACCTTTGTTGCAGTGACTAAGATTCCAAGACCTGGATTCCAATCAGAGTGAAACCTAGGCCTGTGCTTGGCAGGAAGCTAGAACTCAGGATCATCCAGTGTGTCTAGCCCTTGAAATAGAGGCTAGAAAAAGTTCTTACAGACTGGGAAGTGCTTTTATGGTATAGTGGGAAAAGAATCACCCACGAGAAGTCACAGTTCCAAATCTGAATTGCCAAACTTGAGTGTAGAGTTCAAATTTGCATGTCTCATGCATTTTTAGCAATTATCAGTCCAAAAATAAGCACACTTGAATCTAAAACTGGTGAAATACATAAAGTTCTAGTAAAAGCATGTGAAAAATCATCCCATGAAGACTTTTTCTCAAATTCCCAGGAAACAGTTCTCAGGGAATGATGGCACAGTAAATAATAATATGTAATAAGAGTAAATGAACAGAAAGTTGTAGTAGTGTACAAATGGCTTAATTCACATGCCAAGAAAAATCTGTATGAAATGACCAAAGGACTATTTTCCATATATTAAAGAGAATAAAAGAAGCAATATAAACTGTTAGACAAAATCAGAACATTGTAGAAAGAGAATAGGGATATTTAAAAAATGCTAAAATATAAATTACAGAAATTAAAAATGTGATTTTTGAAATTAAAATTATAGTATTTATGACAAAGAAAAGACTATATATTTTTGATGAGAGGGATATATTTAGAATACAATACAGAGAAATTGTGTTGGAAAATAGGAAGAAGACATGAAAAAGTATGGAAATATGGAGTGAAAAACCCATGTACAAGTTACAAAAAAAGAGTTGGGGAGAAAAAAATGTTTAGAAACAAGTTTTATGGCCTAGAATTTTAGAAAATTTATAAGAACATAGATTTTCAGTCTGAAAAAAATGTCCTGCTTCTGAGAAGGACAAATAAAAAATCCATTTCTTGGGAGTTCCCATCATGGCTCAGTGATAAGGAACTCAACTACTATCCACGAGGACTCTGGTTTGATCCCTGGCCTTACTCAGTGGATTAAAGGATCTGGCGTTGCTGTCAGTTGTGGTGTAGGTCACAGATGTGACTTGGATCTGGTGTTGCTGTGGCTGTGGCATAGGCTGGCTGCTGGAGCTCCAGTTGGACCCCTAGCCTGGGAACTTCCATATGATATGGGTGTGGCCCTAAAAAAGACAAAAAAAAAAAAAGAAAAGGGGGGGAAATCCATAAATGGATTATGCAGGACATCAAGGGGAAAATAAAGATGAAAATATCAATTAATTCAGTAGAAGGGCAGAAAAAGAATGAAGTAAATGAAGCAGAAAAAATCATTATGAAAATAAAACACAAAAGAAGATAGTGGAGAGAGTTTAAAACATACCAAAAAACGTAATAACAATAGATTAAATTCACATGTATAAAAGAGAGACTCCAACTTCTCAGATATTATGTAGATATATTCCATTTTTACTAGACACAAAACATATAGTAACCCAGAAATGTAAAATATTTTTGGAAAAAAATGTTTCAGGAAATATAACCCAAATAAATGCTTGTTGATTAGTATTTTAACATGTGAAACATTATTTGGGACAGAATGGGATATCATACAAGATAAAAGGACTATTCCACCAAGAAATAATTATATTACACTTTATGTATCATGGTTTCAAAATATTTGAAGCATATTTAAGTATTTTAATATTAAATATTTAAAGTGTAAAGGTGGTAAAAACGTACAAACTTGCTATAAACTAAGTCCTGGGCATGTGATATACATCATGGTGACTATAGTTAACAACACTATATTGCATATTTGAAAGTTGCCGAGACAGTAGGTCTTAAAAGTTTTCATCACAAGGGAAAATTTTTGTTAAAAATATGTATTTAAGGCAAAAATTGACAGAATTATTAAGAGAATTTGACTGTCCCATAGTTCTGGGGGGAGATTTGCACATGCCCTTTTTAGTGACCAATAAATCAGAGGACAAAAAAATTTCAAGGATACAGAAGGTCTGAACAATCCAATCAGCGAACTTGATCATATGGATATGAATGAGACCTAACACATATAGATCCCAACTACAACAAATAGAGAATTAATGACCTTGATTTCTCTGTGTGTTAAAATATTTAAAAAATGATAGATTTCAAGAATAAAATGTTTTATATGCAAAGTATAACTATTAATTCTGGGTTGTGATTATGTGGGTAACTGTTATGCTATACTGCAATTGTCTGTATGTTTGAATATATTACAGTATCTGTTAAAAAGTGAGAAAATCTTGTGGAAGAATTAATTGGGAAAATTTTTGTAAAAAATATATATTTAAGGCAAAAATTGGCTGAATTAATTGGTAGATAAAAACTTGCTTTTGGGATGATATGTCCTAAGTCTTATATTGATATATTGGTGTAAGCTTGATATTATGGACTCTATAAACTACCAAGAAGATCTTAATGTAAGCAACAGAGTCTTAGCAATTTTTTGGATTTTCTAAGATTGTGCTCTATCCCTGAAACATTTTTGGAGAAGTTTATCCAAAGTACTGTAGAGTCTGCCTCCTTCATCTGTAAGAACAGAACTGATCACTTTGAATGTGTTGTGGTGAACCTCAAATATCCTAGAGTTGGTTCAGGAATTAAAGACGGTATTGTATGCTAGGTATAGAATATAAATCAACAACAAAATTGTGCTGTTAACATTAAGTATACAATCAGAAGTATACTGAAAATCAAAAGTGTTAGGAAAAAAATCAAGCTGACTTCGATATTCTTTTGGGGACTTTAGATACCAGTAGTCAACCTAACAATGCATAGAGTAAATAAGGGTATGCTAACATGACCCCAGTGGTTCACATCAGCCATGTTTTCATTCATATATGAAAGGTAACCTAAAAATAAACTTTAAATATACAAGGAATCCTACAATATATATCATCCATGTGTTCTAAGAAACCTGCCTGAACGAAGTCCCCTTCATCAAAAAGAGAGTACTCCCTTTGTTTTTGTTTAATATTCTATATATTTTGTTCACTTTTGCCCAACTTTAGCCTTACTCTGGTTGTCTCTTTTTATTTGTATACTTCTGATTTTCCTTTGCCTACCCTTTTATATTCATGCTATGAATTACAGTGTTTTAGATACCATCTTGAGTATAGTAAATAGTTGGGACTTTTACCTCCTTCCAATTTGGGAGTCACTTTCTTTTAAAAGGTAGTTATTATCTCACTTTCATTACTACGATAGATGTTTGGAGTTAATTCTCTTGTATTCATGATTATTTATGTATGATCCTATTTTTGGCTTTCTTGTTGTGTCCTGTTTCTTTACTGTTGATATGTAATATCTGTTTCCCTTGTGCCCCCTCCCAACTCCTCCATCATAACTCAGTAACTTGAAATTGTATACTGCAACATATTTTTATTTCTACTAGTAACTATCTCCCATTGATTCCAATATTCTCGTCTTAACAGCTTGAGAAATAAAATGATACATTTCCTCTTATAATAGATGTGGAATTAGCAAATATCGAGATTTTTTTCTTTTTAAAAAAGTTTTCCATTGTTAGTCCATCATTAATCTTTTTGTCTTTATCTTATATAGCTTTTGTTTTAATAATAACAATTGTATTCTCATTTGTAAAGAGCTATATATTACATCAATAACTTGGGCCTGACGTAGCAGGAAGATTAAAAAATAGACAAAATGAATTTGAACAATTATTATATGTATATTCATTAATAAAATGTATCATTCTTATTGCTCTTCAAAAAGAAATCAGATAGTTTAAATGATGTGAAACATTTACAAAAATGACCACACGTTAGTCCACAAAGAAAATCTTAATAAATACTTTAGATTGGAAAGAGTGCAACTATAACTTCTGATCACAATGCAATAAAAATTAGAGGTTCATGACTAAAAAGTAATAAACAATGAAAATTATTTTCAGATATTTAAGAAACTAAATAACAAACATTTAGAAAAATAAACATTTCAAACATTGAGATGAGTATATACTTTTTAAAACTTTTCCAAAATAACTCTTAGATGAAATAGAAAAATGAAATAAATTACAAATACATAGAAATTAATGAGAATTAGAGCACTATTTCACAAACATATGAGATTTTAGCAAAGCTGTATTCAGAGGAAATATAACTTTGGACATCTTCGATGCATAAAAATTGAATGAAAATAATGAATTAAGCATCCAATTTAAAAAATAACAAACTCTAAGGAAAGCAGCAGAAAAGAGGTAAAGATAAATGCAGAAATCAAAACTAAGGAGAAAATATAAAGTAAAAAAAGCATTTTTTTCCATAAATATATGAAAGATAAAAAATTAAGATTAATAAAATAGGTACAGATGTGATCTAAAATATGGAATATGGTAAACAAATAACTAGATTAATCAACGTAAGAGTTGTTTTTTTAAAGCACCACAGTGTAAAAAAAGTAAGGAAAGTTGCTGTAGATAAGGAAGAAATTAGATTTATAAAATAAAATTTTCAATGGTATAATAGTATTTGGAAATATTGATGAAATATATAAAGCTACAGAAAAGTAAAATTATCAAAACTGGTTAAAAAAAGACAGAAGTGGTAAGTACATCTGTAAATGCAAATGATTAGAAAATTTTGTGTAAAACTGTACCTCAGAAATTGCAGACTAGGATGACTTTATGGGTGATTTATTTTAAATCTTCAAAGGATAACTCTGATAGTATTTAAATCTTTCGAAAGTATTAGGGATTGAGGAAACCTTCTGACCTGTTTTTAAAAACTGTCATAATATTGGTACTTAAACTGTACTTTGATATTGCAAAAAAAAAAAGTATGCTAAATTCCAGTCTCACTTGGGAATGTTGATGTAAAAAAAAAAATATCTTAAGATATCACACAGAATGGAGTAGTATATTGAAGTGTACACACCATTACCAAAATGATTTCATGCCATGAATGCAAATCCGGCTCAATATTAGGAAGACTACTACTGAAGTTCACTCTAATAAGAAGTCAAAGTACAATTAATTTGATAGCTTCCCCCAAAGGCACTTGATAAGATTTAGTGTCTTATTACTAATAAAAATCTCTTCGTAACCTGAGAATGGAAGGAAACTTCCTAAATAGAATAAGGAGCATTAGAATCTAGCAGCAAATGTATTTAATAGTGGATTCCTAGAGATATTTTATTTAAAAATCAAGGAAAAAGCAAGTTGGAACCCAGTCTACTACTAAGAAATAGCCTGCATCCTCTGGGAATAAAACTCTAAGGGGAACACTAGTATGCATATCTAGGAAAGGAACAGAGTTTTTAGGAGTTAGGATCAAGTGAACATTTCTGCGGTCAGTTTTTGAGAAGTAACTAGAAGAAATCTTCCCCAGACTCATCCAAACAGTAGCAAACCTCTGTAATACAGAATGATGAAAGTTGCTGCATTGGGTGACTCCAAAGTCCTTAGCTCATAGTAATCACTGACTGAAATTCCACTACCTGGAAATCTTTTGAGGTTGACAAGCATTTATTCGTATACTTAGGAAGCACAGGAGTAACTAACTGCTAATCACTAACACTACAGTGATGAGTCTTTCTCAATAGGCTTTCACATCACTGATACATTAAGGGAAGGTGATGGAGCTGGTATTTGTTGAGTCCTTAACCGTGTGCCAGGCACTGTTCTAATTATTTTAAACATACTATCTCATTTAATCGTCACAATAACCATATTATGTATAAAAAAACAGAGGTACAGTGATGAGATATAACTTACCCAGAATCACACAGCTAGTAAGTAGTGAGGCTGAGATTCAGTATCAAGCAAATGATTGCCCATGTTAATACTCTGTTCCACTCCACTGTGCTGTCCTGGTGTTTGGAGGCAAATGATCTATGTCTGGCTTTTTGACCCTTCAAAGAAATTGATTTTTAAAAATTTACTGAGAGCTATCTATGTGCAAGGTACCATCAAGTCTCTGTAGCTGATAAACTCAGGAATCTGACGTATTTCTTGCCCTCAGGAAACTTTTTCTCTAGAAAAGCAGACAATACCTGTGAATAACCAATTATACCTCAAGGCTGAATATGGGGTGCTTGGCTGTGATTGTGGGTAGGTTAAAGCTCCTCAGATTACATTTTTGGAATGTGGAGGCAGAGAACCTTCTTTGGAATACCCATGCTTTTTAGAATTCCCCCTTTCTGTTTATGGGCACAAATCCTTGGTGATATATCTCTGAAGTATATGGTGAGTTCTGTGCTCTTAGTGTTTTGCATGCATGTCGTAAAAAGGCAAAGAGACTTTTTCTCCCAGGCATTCTATTACTCATGTCACTAAGAGAAAGATTTTGGGAGAAACTTAGTAAGTAAATAATAAATAAGTATGACTAAGTAATGTGCAACTTCTGACCCTCTCCCCTTTCAAAAAATGAAATGAGTGATATCATCATAAAAAGAAAGACTGTAATTTATTCTCTAATTTGGATAACTCACTGGGAAAAACCTTTGATAGTCATAGAAGGGTGAGAGAAATCAGTCCTACTGGAATTGCTCTTTCAGTTGTCAGCACATTTTAATGAAATGCCAGTCTTTTCATGCCAAATTCTGAAGGAAACCTCTGGGTACCAATTGCTGAAATGATTTCACTCCCAAATGGAGTCTAAACTAAAATAAAACCTCTCCCATTTTGCAGAGCACAGCACTCTACAAGTTCAAAAGGTAAGACATACTTTCAGTATGTATAAACTGTGAAGTACATTTGAAAATAAAATTTTTAATTATGTTTGACATCTCAGGCCCAGTGCTGTCATCCTATAAGAAAAATAACATCTGTTTGACATTTCTAGTGGTAGAAACCCTAAGTCAATTTTCACATTGCTTATCTGCTGGCTAATCAGAATGGATGTGGCATTCTTCTTACCAACTCATTCACAGGGAAGGAAGAAAAGATATGCAGAGAAGTATAACTGGGCTCAAATTGATGTGATCAATTTAAATGAAAATCTAAACTCCTTTGAATATATTATATCTGTGTTCTACTTCAGTGCAAAATTTGAAAATGTTCATTTAGTTCCTAAATGTGTTGTTTTTTTATTTTTGATGTATGTCTTTTGCTTTGACTTAAAACTGATAGAATGTTAATGCATATATTACTTCTCAAGCCATTTGGTTTGATATCAAATTCAAGGTTTTAACTGAAAACCTTATCAATAAGAGGTATTATAAAAATAGCTGAAATAGTTTTTTATGTTGTGTTTCAAATTGCAGTATTTGAAGGCATTATGTTACATTGTTTCTTTGATGGTTGTGTATGTAGTCTTAACATCTCTTGACTCATCACGTACATTATATTTAAAAGCATATGGAGTTCCCATTGCAGCTCAGTGGTTAAGAACCTGACTAATATCCATGATGATGCAGGTCCAGTCCTTGGCCTTGCTCAGCGAGTTGAGGATCCAGCATTACCCCAAGCTGCAGTGAGGTCGTATGTGTGGCTGGGATCAGGCATTGCTATGGCTATGGTGTAGGACAGCAGCTGCAACTCCATTTCGACCCCTAGCCTGGGAACTTCCATATGCCACAGGTGCAGCCCTAAAAAGAAAAAAAAAAAGTGTAGTAAAAAAAGCTCTTTATAGGAATCACTGCTCCCATATCGTATATGTTTGTGGAACTTTTTAGAAGATCTACCAACATAATTTCAGGTGTTTATTTAAAGAAAGAAAAAGATTTGTGTCTACTTGAACACTGCAGGATTACCCTCCAACTTATACCTGCATTATTTGGGTAATTATGTTCAACCATTCCCTTCTTTTTAAAATGTAGGAAAAGACTTCCTGTTTTTACTTACGCATTTACCTGTTAATTGTAAATTGGTTGGTTGGGTTAGAAAACACCAAATTATTCAATCCCGCTGGCCAGTTCACTTAAGCCATTTTGTTAATATAGATGTAGCTTTAGATAAGATAGAAGCTGGGAGAAGTTTACAGAAGATTTTATTGGTAAATATGTGGGAGGACAATCCTTGAACTAGATTGATACTAAAAGAGACTTGTGTGTTCTTCAAAGGAAATGGCTGAATTAAATTAAGGAACTTAAAAATAATTGAAATAATTTTCATATTAAATGTACATTTATTGGAGAATATACTTGAATTAGTGAAGCCGTGTCATATTTTAGGATCTGATTTACCAAACAAGTGAACAGACATGATTGCTTGGATTCAAGATGATTGAAAATAATTACCAATCATCATTAATGATAAAGTAGAGTTTAGTAGTTTTTCCTTGCCTTTCAACTTTGTATATTGGATGCAGTGGTTAACACAATGCAGACCACCTTTGTATTAAGCATTAATAATACTCCGATGAACCTGTATTTTTATTATGCTACAGTAAAAGTCATTAACAATAGTATTTTGGCAAATCAAATAATAATTTCTAATGGGTTAAAATAGGGAAATGGTTGAGACTTTTTCTTTTTAATTTATAATTATGATGCCATTTGGGATGCTATTTGTAAACATAATTACTTTTATCTTGTCACCACATCATAGAATTCTGTATCATTTCTTCAAGATATAGAGCATATTATATATTGATCATAATTGCATAAATTACTATAAATGTTTTAATTCTCAGAAGACCCCGAGTGCCTCTAGAGAAGTGCCTAATCCAAAAATTATTTAGAATTTCAAGTTACACTGAAATGATCTTATTTTTAAATTACTGGTTGTGTTTTTGATTAAATATAAAATTCTTAAATATAAAATGCTTACTTGATTTAATAGAAGAACTAATATTCTTCTATGTACAAATCACTTCATTGAGATTAATTATTCTTCAGACTTTTCTTCCAGTATTTTTAACTTGAATTCCTTAATGGTATTGTTTTATTTTTTCAAGGATAACTTTAACTTTTAAGACCTCAAATCCCTCTTTTATTTGGGAACAATGATGTAAAAATTGCATCTGCATCCATAATTCCATACACAGATAAAGTAATGACTGAATAAATTTTCAAAAAGAGTGAGAATAGAGAAATCTCCTGTGTAGAAGAATTCTAAATGATTATGTAGATACTTCACCCTCAGAGAGGTGGACTATGACTTTGATTGCCTTAGACATGAGCTGTGGATAATGACTTTCTTACGAAGAATGGGGGAAAAATAACTTTGTGGAAGATAAACCTGAAAAACACTATCTCAACCAGATGGTCAGGGTTAAAAATCAGCATGAGGAGTTCCTGTCATGGCTCAGAGGAAACAAATCTGACTAACATCCATGAGGAGGCAGGCTCTATCCCTGCCCTCTCTCAGTGGGTTAAGGATCTGGCATTGCTGTGAGCTGTGGTGTAGGCTGCAGACATGGCTCAGATCCTGTGTTGCTGTGGCTGTGGTGTAGGCCAGCAGCTACAGCTCCAATTTCACTCCTAGCCTGGGAACCTCCATATGCCCTGGGTGTGGCCCTAAAAAGACAAAAAAAAAAAAAAATCAGCATGATAAGTCATATTGAATAGTATGTGTCCTTGATATGATATACTGAGAATGGCACTTTACTTCTGTAGTCTTCCTTAAAAATCTAATGATAAGAAACATTCCAGTTGAGGGAAATTCTAAAAATTACCTGACCAATATCCTCAAAGCTGTCAAGTTTATGAAAAAGAAGAAATGCCTGAGAAAACATTATAGCCAAAGGAATCTAAGGAGAAATAACAACTAAATATAATGTAGTATCCTGGAATGGCAAAATAACATTAGGTAAAAACTAAGGAAATACGGAATTTCATCACTTGGTCAGGTCATTTGCAAACATTTCTCTCATTCTGTGGGTCATCTTTTCCTTTTGTTTATGGTTTCCTTTGCTGTACAAAACCTTTTAAGTTTAATTGGGTCTGATTTGTTTTTATCTCCAGTACTGTAGGAGGTGGATCCAAAAATAAATTGCTGTAATTTATGTCAGAGAGTGTTCTGCCTATGTTTTCCTCTTAGAGTTTTATAGTATCTGGTTTTACATTTAGGTCTTTAATCCATCTTGAGCTTATCTTCATGTATGGAATTAGAGAGTGTTCTAATTTCATTATTTTACATATAGCTATCCAGTTTTTCCCGCACAACTTATTGAAGAGACTGTGTTTCCCCCATTGTATATTCTTGCTTACTTTGTTGTAGATTAATTGAAAATATATTTGCAGGTTTATTTCTAGGCTTTCTGTCATATTCCATTGATCTGTATTTCTGTTTTTGCACCAGTACCATATTGTTCTGATAACTATAGCTTTGTAGTATAGTCTTCAGTCAGGAAGTCTGACTCATTCAGCTCCATTTTTCTTTCTCAGGATTGCTGTAGCTATTCATGATCTTTTGTATTTCCATAATTTTTTTGTTCTAATTCTATGAAAAATGCCATTGGTAGTTTAATAGGGTTTGTACTGAATTTGTAGATTGCCTTGGGTGGTATAAACATTTTGACAATACTGATTCTTCAAAACCGAGAACATGGTGTATCTTTCCATCTATTTGTGTCATGTTCAATTTCTTTTATAAGCATTTTTTTTAAATTATAGTTGATTTTCAATGTTGTGTTAATTTCTCCTGTACAACGTAGTGACCTAGTCATATAGATATATAAATATATATATTCTTTTTCTCATTCTATCTTCCATCATGCTCTATCCCAAGAGACTGGATATAGTTCCCTATGCTGTATAATAGGACCTCATTGCTTAGCCATTCCAAATGTAATAGTTTGTATCTACCAACCCCAACTCCCAGTCCATCCCATTTCCTTCCTCCTCCCTCTTGGCAGCCACAAGTCTGCTATCTCTATATCTGTGAGTCTGTTTCTGTTTTGTAGATGGGATCATCTGTGCCATATTTTAGATTCTACATGTAAGTGATATCGTATAGTATTTTTCTTTCTCTTTCTGACTTACTTAGTATGAGATTCTTTAGTTGCATCTGTGTTGCTGCAAATGGCAGTATTTCATCTCTTTTAAGGCTGAGTAGTGTCCCACTGCATATAAAATCATCTTTTTTATCTATTCATCTGTCAGTGGACATTTAGGTTGTTTCCATATCTTGGCTATTGTGAATAGTGCTACAATGAACATAGGGGTGCATGTATCTTTTTGAATGAAAGTTTTGTCTGGATAAATGCCCAGGAGTTGGATTCCTGTCTTATATGGTAGTTTGGTTTTTAGTTTTTTGAGGAACATGCTATTTTCCATAGTGGTTGTACCACTATGGTTGTACCACTTTCCCTTCTCACCAACAGTGGAGGAAGGTCCTTTTTCTCCACACCCTCTTCAGCATTTGTTATTTGTAGACTTGTTAATGATAACCATTTTGACTGGTGTGAGTTGGTGCCTCATTGTGGTTTTATTTGTATTTCTCTAATAATTAGTGATATTGAGCATCTTCTCATGTGTCTATTGGTTATCCATATATCTCTTTGGAGAAATGTCTGTTTAGGTCTTCTGCCCATTTTTCTATTGGATTGTTGGTATTTTTGTTGTTGAGTTGTATGAGTTTGTATATTTTGGGGATTATGTCCTTGTCAGTTGTATCATTTGCAAAGATTTTCTGCCATTGTGTGGGTTGTCTTTTCATTTTTTTTAATGTTTCCTTTGCTGTGAAAAAAATTTTGAATTTAATTAGGTCCCATTGGTTTATTTTTGTTTTCATTTTCATTGTTCTAGGAAGTGGATCAAATAAGATGTTGCTGTGGTTTACATCAAAGAGCATTCTGCCTATGTTTTCCTCTAGGAGTTTTATAGTATTTGACATTATGTTTAGATCTCTAATCCATTTTGAGTTTATTTTTGCATATAGTGTTAGTGAATTATTTCATTCTTTTACAGATAGCTGTCCAGTTTTCCCAGTATCACTTACTGTAGAGACTATTTTTCCTCTGCTCTTTCCTCCATATTCTTACATCCTTTGTCATAGATTAGTTGACCATTGGTGCTTGGGTTTATCAGCAACTTATAGTTTTTGGAATACAGGTTTTTTACCTCCTTAGTTAGGTTTATTACTAGTAATTTTATTCTTTTTTATGTGATGGTAAATGGGATTGTTTCCTTAATTTCTCTTTATGATCTTTCATTGTTACTGTATAGGAATGCAAGAGATTTCTAAGTATTAATTTTGTATTTTTCATTTTACTGGCTTCATTGATGAGCTCTAGTAGTTTTCTGGTAGCTCTTTAGGATTTTCTGTGTGTAGTATCATGTCATCTTCATGTCTGTTTGCATATTCCAAAACATGCAAACAACTCATGCCACTCAATATAAAAAAAAAACACTCCAATCAAAAAGTGTGCAGAAGACTTTAATGAACACTTCTCCCAATGTATAGATGAAGTATCACCTCACACCAGTCAGAATGACCATCATCATCAGTATAGTATCATATCATCTCAAAATATGGAAAACAACTAATGAAACTCCAAAATATGCAAACAAATAGTGCAACTCAATATCAAAAAATGCTGCCAAACAATCCAATTGAAAAGTAGGCAGAAGACTTAAAGAGACACTTCTCCAAATATATAGGTGGCCAAAAAAAGCACATTAAAATTTTCTCAACATCACTGTTAGAGAAGTACAAATCAAAACTATAATGAGGTATCACATCAGTCAGAATGATCATCATCAAAATGTCTACAAAGAATAAATGCTGGAGAGGGTGTGGAGAAAAGGAACCTTGTCCACTGTGGGTGGGGATGTAAATTGGTGCAACCATTATGGAAAATAGTATGGATGTTCCTCAAAAAACTAAAAACCAAGCTATTGTATGATCCAGCAATCCCAAATTTGGCCATATATCCAGAGAAGATCATAATTCAAAAAGATATATGCACCCCAACATTTATTACGACACCGTTTGCGGTAACTAAGATGTGGAGGCAACGTAAATGTCCATCAACAGAAGAATGGATAAAGAAGATATGGTACATGTACACAATGGAATATTACTCAGCCATTAAAAAGAATGAAATAATGCCATTTGCAGCAACATGGATGGATTTTAGAGATTATCATACTAAGTGAAGTAAGTCAGACAGAAAGACAAACATCATATGATGTCACTTATATGTGGAATCTAAAAGAATTATATAAACAAACTTATTTACAAAACAGAAACACACTCACAGACTTAGAAAACAAACTTACTGTTACCAAAGGGGAAATGTGATGACAAGGGATGGATTGGGAGTTTGGGTTTGGCATACACACACTATTGTATATGAAATGAATGTTCAATGGGGACCTGCACAGGGAACTCTACTCGATGTTATGTGATAACCTATATGGGAATGAATGTGTGTATTTTTATAACTGAATCACTTTGCTATTCAGAAATTAACACAGCATTAACACATTACAGATCAAATATACTTTAATAAAATTTTAAAAACAAAAAACAAACAAAACTAAGGAAATACGAATTAAAACAGTTTTTAGTTAATGAAAACGCGTTTGCTAGGCAATTCTTCCTTGGTATATCAAAATTATTTGTAGACTATTTATAATGCTTTCTCAGTCATTCTATTTATTTAATTCAGCACTATGCTAGAACAAATAAACTGACACCATGTTCAGATAAAAGACAATCTGTAACAAATACCAGTATACTTTTTTTAAATTTCACATACTAAGCAAAATCAATCAAAGTACTGTATGGCATACTGGAATAAGAAAAGAACTAACTGTCTGAAAACTTTGTAATGGGAAAAAGCTAAAGTAGAGGTGCCTATAAATTAAAGAGAATAATATGTACAATTGTAAAATATCAGACATGATAACTTAGAATATAAATTACTTGGAATTCTGTATGCAACATCTGCCTTGGAAACAAACTGAATTTGAAGATAGGACAAAAACGACCATTTAATTGTGGAATTGTGTGCAGTTTTATAAATTGCATATGAAATGATTGAAAACAGACTATTAGGTGACAGCTTCCATACAGGAAACTTTTACCAAATATATTAGTTATAGTTCTAATTTTTCTTTGATTTACAAGCTTTATTAGAACTTTGATTAAACTTACTTATGACCCTGGGATAAGTTAAAATATATGCATCTTCCATTTTGCATCACCAGTGGTATCTTCTTAAGAAGAATAGCGCTTTCTGGAGGAACCTTATGACTGAGGCACAATTATTTTTATTCCCTGCAGATTGCAGTTCTTATATTAACAGGCATAATCTCTGGTGAATGGTAGCTTAATGCAGAGAAAGAGGACTCTGGAGAACCATATAGAAGTTCTGCATTCTCAGAGCAACTTGTGCATACATTGAATATGTTTGTATGACTGTTCTCCATCGATTGTATAATGGATTTAGTACAGGGGCTGTATCTTGTTTTTCTTTCCTTACTGTCTACATAGTAATTAGGGTGAAACATTCTGATCTTAATATATAGTCAGATATAGTCAGATGCATGGAACACAATATAATATATAAATAACATCTCAACTCTACTGCTTAGTATCAGTATGGTAAGAAAAACTGCATTTCCTAATGTATAGAAATGAGATAATCAGTTGTAATAGTTTAATATAGGGTAGATGCTGAATAAATATTTGCCTCTCCCCAACCTAGCTGAGGTTGTGGAATTTTTCAGTATCATTAAAGCATTGTTTTTATTTCCATTATTAAAAAAATTTGCTTCTGTTACCACTGTTAGAATCAAACATTATTTTGAAAGAAATGCTTCCTTGTAGGACATCTGATGGACTAGATGGCAGAGAATATTTTTAATGGTCAGTGATTCAACTTTGGATGTGAAGGGAGAGTAGTGGGTTAGAATTCTTTTCTTGGTTTCTTTCAGAAAATGTAACTGAGTTCAGTCATTGGCTTATTTTCCTAATTTTATATAAATTTTAGTTCTCTTTTTTGATTTTGCATTTATAATTGTTTGTAATAAATATAAGCTTGAAATTATAAATAATAAAAGTAAAATGTGGACAGTATATATATAATGACTTCCATTTTGTAAATAAATATGGACCAAAAGTGAAAGAAAGAATTTGTAATATTAGGATATTGGGCTTACATTTTTCAATGATTTCTTAAGTTTTCATGTGCTTTTTAAATTTAAAATGCTTGATTTTTTGGTTTTTAATTTATTTCTAAGAAAGAATTGACATAGAGAATATCACTTGTCTCTTCAATCAATAACTTTCTGAACTACTCTACTCTTAATGTTAACATGTGTATTTATTCACTTTTGTCAAGCTGCCTCCATGTTATAACCAGACAGCATTCCTCCAGGATACCACATCACTCTTCCAGAGTAGGAATTTCACACTTATATGTCAGGGGACCTCTGCAGGGAAGGGATTCTATGACAAAGGGAATGATGGCCCTATTACTGGGTGTGAAGGACCCACCTAGAGGCATAAAAATGTATTTCCTTTTCAACATTCTAGTACATTCTAATGTACAAAGAAGATAAATCTCTGGGGTGAATAGTTTTATCAGCTGGCATTATGCTAGTACTGCTCTATCTAGAGCACATGTTCCTGACCTGGGGTCTAGAGACAGAATTCATCTTTATTTAGATGGAAAATCTTTTTTTTTTACTCAAACAGAAATTTAGTATTTAATTATGAATGAAGATAGTCAATACCAGTAATATTAGCAGTAATTATGAGTTTGTCACCGTTATAAATTAGTGATGTTCTCATATCACATTACAGTTGGTGTAAATATCTCAGTGTGTTTATGGTTGCTGCTGCTTCAAAATGCAGTACTTATTAGTTTCAGGCTTGTTACTTAATGTCTTACTAAGGAAAATGCATCCTTAATAAGGAAGATGGATTGACTATGACTCAGTTTGGGTAAGGAGGCTCGAAAATGAGATCAAGAAGTACTTTCAATTTTATTTGTAATATTCTATTTCTTACGTTAGTGAGTTTATGGATATTCATTTTATTGCTATTCTTTAAAACCTTCTTATTCTCCAAGTGTTCTTTTGTATGCAAAAATTTATAACTTGTGAATCATTTTATAATATTTCTATTAGATGCCAATATTACTTACTTTACTCTCCCCCTTTCTGGAAAATTCCCACCCACTGCCCTTGTTGAACTATTAGAGCACCATATGATCCTACCCTGTGGGGTAGTTTGTCGGGCTAGAGGTGAACTCCTGACCTAGGGAGTAACTTGTGAGGAGCTATGGAATGATTCTGAGGATGTGGTTTGAAAAGAAGAGCTGGATGGAACTATCTCATGATCAAAATCTTGTATTGAGATAGAAAATTTACCAGTTGTAGGCAACTGAATCTAAAGGCTTATATCTAATATGAGATACAGCAAAGGGGCCCATAATTAGACCTTGTAGGCCAATGGAACCCAAAAATTATGTGCAAAATTTTAAGTATATCTTTCAGGAGGCTTGTGGCTTTCACCTAGGGTCTCTGATCTAACCCGAGATAAGAACCACTGTGGCAAAGGCTTATAAGGAACCTGAGTAAGTTAAGAGAAAACAGAGTAGATAGTAGGAGGAGACAGAGAAGCTAGGAGTGACAGATGAGATAGAGGTGAATAGGCTGGTGCTCAGAGCTGCCTCTGTTTCTGTCCTTTCTAAGTCACCCTTCATCTTTTGGGAAGAATCTTATGAGAAATCTGAGCCTTTCAATGGAAAGATCAATTGAGATCCTTTTCATTCTTTGCATTGACAGAATCCTGTTTATGAAAATATGGAAATGACACTTAAATTTTTAATTAATTTCAAATTTGGAAGTTTTCTCGAAGAACAAATTAATTTACAGTTTTGAAAAATTGCTCATTACTCTGGAGAATAGTTGGAAGGGTTAATTCTTGGCAACTAATTAACTCTTGAGCAAGAATCAAAGAAAATCCTCTTAGTCACTTTAGGCATTTTAGTAGGGTTGAAATGCTTTTGAGAATTACTTCTCCCTGTCAGTCATTGGTCTGGGAAACCCTCCCACTCACCTTCCAAACTATAATGTGCTTGGCTGGATATTAAGTTTACAGAGTGATTTGTGGTCCCTAGGAAAACTCAATGCTTCTGATCACACAAACTCAAAAACAAAAGTCAATGGGCAAATTGCAACAGGATAGTTATTTTTGAGTTGCAAATCCTCTGTGGCTAAACCAGACTGAACTCTGTCCAGTAGAAATAGAACCATGTTCTGGCTTTTAAACTGTATTTCTTTATTGCACATTCTGCTACTTGCTATTGTCCTTGCTTTTTTAATTTTTTAAAAATTGTTCATGAATAAAGGGAACTAGAACTTTCAAAAATATTTAAAATGTTTTTCTTATTGTGAAAAGAATTTATTGGCTCTGTATCACCCAGGCAGTATTTCTGAAGTCCCTTTTGATTTGTGTACTTCTGTAACTATTCAGAGGAATCATTATCTTACTCATAAAAAATAAAAGTATTTTATTTTATCATGTTAGGAGACTTTTCCTTCCACATTTACGGAGGCAGTCATTTTTTTTTCCAAGTGGCAAAACGTGCAAGACAAATACATATTAAAAAAAAGAAAAAGAGAAATACATATAACAAATTGGCACCCTCCTGTAGTATAGGGTCAATGTCAGTTACTGGCCCTGGACTGCAGATCTCTCCTTAAACTAAGGTAATCTGGTGGAAAGCAAACCAAGGAGGAATTTTTTTTCCTACCCTTTCCTGTGATTTTAGGCATTTACTTTCAAAGTGATTGTTATAATGCTATTTGGAAAAAAATTAGTTGTGTACTTCACTGTCACATGGTTTGAAGTTAAACAAATGTGATTTCTGAGGTTTCATGCAGAGAAGTGCTCTCGAACTGAACTTGAATACTCTAATCTGCCACGTAGCAATGCCAATCCACTGACACTAGGTTTTGATAAAGGAAAACATAGCATTTATTGCAGGCTGCCAAGCAAGGAGAAGGCCCGAACTCCTCAGGGGCTTTCAGGGAAGGGTTTTTAAAGGCAATGTTTGGGGTAAGAGTTACAGGGTGTATGACTTTCTTCTGATTAGTTGGTAGAGCGTTAACAAGGTGATATTTTGGGAATCTTAATCATTAGCTTTCTGGTTTCATATGTGTTTATAGCATGTAGTCACTGTCCTACAGCTGAATGGGGGGGTCTTAGTTTCTGCAGAACAACTCAAAGATATGAATCAGATTGTTATGTACATCCCTCGAGAAGAAACCGGGACACCATTTTATTGTGAGAAGAAACCAGGGCTCCATTTTATTGCTGAACTATTGTTTAAGATATCATTACTTTTCTTTCTTTATTTCTTTGTTTTTTAAGGCCACACCTGTGGCATCTGGAAGTTCCCAGGCTAGGGGCTGAATCAGAGCTATACTGCCAGCCTACACCACAGTCATAGCATCAGGATCTGAGCCGAGTCTGCAACCTATATTACAGCTCACAGCCATGCCAGATTCTTAACCCACTGAGTGAGGCCAGGTAATGAACCCACATCCTCATGGATACTAGTTGGGTTCATTGCTGGGGAGCCATGATGGGAATGCCTGTATCATACATGGAAAAATCCACTGTAAATAACATATAAATGCTTTTTTTTGTGGCTTTTAAGTGCAATTCAATTCAAATGTATAGGCAACTTCAGCTATGCATGGTTTAAAATGATTTTTCCAATCAGTGAAAATTTTCTTCTTTCGTATAGTAATTTAATATTGTACCAGTGATACTGACTTCATTCAGATAATGTAATTTTGATATATAACCTATGAATTCATTTAGGCTTAGTTGAAAAAGCAGCTCGAAGTGGACAGGCCAGTAAGGTGACCAGATAATTCTAATCTTCTCAAAAAGTGTCATTAAAAAATTGTCACACATAGGAAGCACCATGGCAAGGAACATTGTCTGCGTATCATAGGAAAGATTTCATTATTATAGATTAGGAATAAAGGCATTCTGAAAAATGTCAAAGGAGTATTCAGCATTGATTGCTGTGGTGTTTTTATGAAAAAGAAAGAACAACACATAATGCTTGACTACTAAAGAAGGTTATCAGGATTTGTGAATAATTCTCTAATGGGAATTAGTAAAACAAACAAACTGAACACAAAGAAAAAGAGATAGCTTTCACTAGAATTAAAAACTTGATGGGAGTTCCCATTGTGGCTCAGCAGGTTAAGAGCCCAACTAGTATCCATAAGGATTCAGGTTCAATCTCTGGCCTTGCTCAGTGGGTTAAGGATTCCGTGTTGCCACAAGCTGTGATGTAGGTCATGGATGTGGCTTGGCTCTGGTGTTGCTGTGGCTGACTTAGGCCCGCAGCTATAGCTTTGATTTGACCCCTAGCCTGGGAACTTCCTTATGCCACAGGTACAGCCCTAAAAAAGATAAAAAAACAAAACAAAACAAAACAAAAAAAACAAAAAAACAATGAAAATTGTGCCTGTTTGATGTTGCAGTTTGACGCTAGTAGTACAGAGTCATTATACTTTAAAAAATTGCAGAATGCCTTTGTATACACAGTGTTTAATTACGTTAAAAAGTAGTTCATTATGTGAAAGCATAGTTGAGGTAGTATTTGCAAAGCAATACAACATTTATTATTGGATATTACTATTTATGGGCCGAATTGTATTCCCTTAAAATTCATATGTTGAAGTCCTAACTTCCAGTATCTCAGAATGAGACTTTGTTTGGAGAAAACACCTTTAAGGAGGCAATTAAGTTAAAATGAGGCCTTAATTGAATCTGACTGTTGTCCTTATGAAAAAAATTAGTGTGCACAAACACCAGAGATATGTGTGCAAAATGAAAAGATTATTTGAGAACATAGCAAGAAAGCAGACATCTGCCAAATAAGGAGAGAGGCCTTCAGAAGAAACTGCAACTTCCAACAGCTTGATCTTGGACTTCCAGCTATGTAGCTGTGAGAAATAAATTTATGTTGTTCAAGCCACCCAGTCTGTGATATTTTGTTACGGAAGCCCTAGCAAACTAATATACTCTACCTTATATAAGATACTGAAAGAGGCTTGTTCTACAATGGCTCCTGTAAATGTAGAATAAATACTGCTCACCTGTGTCAGCTAGTTACTTGAATTGTTAACAGAATTATAAGAAAAGTCAGTAGCAACTAAGATTCAAGAAATCTAAGAATACACGAAATCAATTATAGTATTTTAGCCATCATTTAAATGGAAGCTTATATCTCTTAAAGAGATATGTCACAGTTAAATTGTCCATTTTATAATGGTTCATGTTAATCCCCATTGTTTTATGAGTAGAGTAACTAGTTGATTCAACAAGAAAAATTTTAGATGCTGCACTGGAAAGGATTACAACATATTATGGGGTTGAATCAGAAGAGTAAAAGCTATTATAGAATATTAAATACCTTCTTTCAGAGTCCAAATTAGTAATAAATTATTTTGTTGCCCTCAGTTCAGTATCACTTTATTTTAAATATTCAAAAAACTTCGTTTTGGGGGGTTATTTATTTATTTAGTTAGTTTAGGGCTGTACCTGCAGCATGTGGAAGTTCTCAGGCTAGAGGTCAAATCGGAGCTGCAGCTGTTGACCTATGCCACAGCCACAGCAATGTGGGATCTGAGCTGTGTCTGTGACCTACACCACAGCTCATAGCAACACTGAATACTTAACCCACTGAGTCAGGCCAGGAATCGAACCTGTATTCTCATGGATACCAGTTGGGTTAATAACCCACTACACTAGAACAATGACTCCCTTTTTTTTTATCTTAATTTTAGATATCTTTATACAGTTAATTTATCAGTTATTTTTCATGTTAGAGACATTTAGATCACCACAGGCACCATTAGTTGAACTGTCTTTTGTTTTCTTTTTTTTTTAATTATAGTTAGTTGATTTACAATGTTTCTTCAATTTCTCTGTACAGCAAAGTGACCCAATCACACACAGTTCCCTGAACTGTACAGTAGGAGCCCATTCCCATCCATTCCTAATGTTACAGTTTGCACCTACCAACCCCCAACTCCCCGTCCTTTCTGGCTACTTTCTCCTTCTCCTCCCTCCCTCCTGGCAACCACAAATCTGCTCTCCTTCCTTGTCTATGATCTGCTTCTGTTTTGTAGATAGGATCATCTGTGCCATATTTTAGATTCCACACGTAAGTGGTATCATATGGTATTTGTCTTTCTCTTTCTGACCTATTTCACTTAGTATGAAAATCTCTCATTCCATCCATGTTGCTGCAAATGGATTATTTTGTCCTTTTTATGGCTGAATAGTAATTCCATGGTATATATGTACCACACCTTCTTAATCCATTCAGCTGTCAATGGATATTTAGGTTGTTTCCATGTGTTCGCTATTGTGAATAGTGCTGTGGTGAACATAAAGGTGCATGTATCTTTTTGAATGAATTTTTTGTCCAGATATATGCCCAAGAGTGGGGCTGATGGATCATATCGTAGTTGTATATGTGGTTTTCTGAGGTACCTCCATACTGTTTTCCACAGTAGTTCTACCAATTGACATTCCCACCAACAATGATGGAAGGTACCCGTTTCCCACACCCTGAGAGCATTTGTTGTTTGTAGTCTTGTTAATGATGGCCATTCTAACCAGTATGAAGTGGAACCTCATTGTAGTTTTGGTTTGCATTTCTCTAATAATTGGTGATGTAGAGCATTTTTTCATGTGCCTCTTGGCCATCCATATATATTCTTAGGAGAAAAGTCTAGTTAGGTCTTCCTCCAATTTTTTATTGAGTTGTTTGTTTTTTGTTGTTGTTGAGTTGTTTATATATTTTGGAGATTAGGCCTTTGTCTTTGGCATCATTTGCAAAGATTTTCTCCCATTCTGTGGGTTGTCTTCTTGTTTTTAATGTTTCCTTTGCTGTGCAAAAGCTTTTGAGTTTAATTAGGTCCCATTGGTTTATTTTTGTTTTTATTGACCTTATTCTAGGAGGTGGATCAAACAGGATGTTGCTGTGATTTATGTCAAAGAGCGTCCTTCCTCTGTTTTCCTCTAGAAGTTCTATAGTATTGGGCCTTATGGTTAGGTGTTTAATCCATTTTGAGTTTATTTTTGTGTTTGGTGTTAGAGAGTATTCTAGTTTCATTCCTTTACATGTAGCTTTCCAGTTTTCCCAGCACCACTTGTTGAAGAGATTATCTTTCTTCCACTGTATATTCTTGCCTCCTTTGTCACAGATTAGTTGACCATAGGTGCTTGAGTTTGTTAGCAACTTACAGTTTTTTTGAGTACAGATGTTATATCTCCTTAGGTAGGTTTATTCCTAGGAATTTTATTCTTTTTGATGTGATGGTAAATGGGATTGTTTCCTTAGTTTCTCTTTCTGATTTTTTATTTTTACTTTATAGAACTGTAACAATAAGAATTGACTAAGGTTAAACTAGACTCATAAAAATGATCAAAGGGTCCAGGATTTTATGTCACATAGTTTGTCTTATTTTCCCTGGAGAAGTGTAAAATAATGGAGATCATACTAACCACTATGAAAATGCTTTACTACTTTAAAAGCAGTTAATATTGTCCTCAGAAACTCATGCAAAAGAACATAGTTCCCTATTGTTTTTATATCAACTATAAATATATTATATATGAAATGCATGTGTATTTCTGTAATGCTTAATGTGGTAACAGAAATCAAACAGAATGCTTTAGTAATCTTATACGCTTAGAAGAAAACAAAACCAAGGTAATGATTTAACCTCTCCATCTCACATCTGATTATCAGGCTCCAATGTACAGGGCTTAACATGTCCATTTCTTCCTTCTCAACCTTCCTATTTATAGATTTAAGAAAAAAATTGGCATGACTAGTATAAGAAGAAAAAGTCAGAAGGTTATAAAACACTGCAGAGAAGATATTTTTAATGAGTTTTCTAGAACTCTGAAACAAGAAAGATCAGAAATAAGGTTATTATAATGAAACCAGTGTTCAAGACATGTTTCCAGTATTATTTCTGCCTGTCTGTACTGCATAATTAGTGGTAGGCAAGTTTGGTTATAAACTGTGAGAAAAACAATGTATTTTCCAACTCTGGCTCCTAGCTCTGCTGCAGGCAGCTGGGAATGTTTTCCAGAAATAGAAGATGGCTGTAACAAACAATAAAATATAGGGAGTGAGAGCCATGATGATCTTTTCATCACATCTGTCATCGCTGTACACACTGATGGATTTATCTGAATGCCATGTGAATGTGAAGGTGATGTGTCACAATCTGTGGATATGCCAGGTCCTCAAGGGTTTATTGCTTCATCAGGGAACAAGGGTAAAACTTAAATTAAACATTTTATAAATGAATTCATATTCCCTGATAACCTGGAATGAGATTTTGAATACTGTAATAAACATGTACTTCAATTACACAAACTTACATCTGCCTTTACTCCTTGCTCACTTTTTTTTTAAGAAAAGCTATGTCTGTGTTTCTTACAAATCAGGAATACAAAGGCTTAGCACTTTATACTTAAGAGTTTGATGATGTCGAAGACTCCAAAACCCAAATGATAAAATTGGCTGTAGGTTTTATTTTTTTAACTATTTTTATCAAGTCAGCCAGGAAATTAAACCACTTATCCACATTGCTCAAGCCCGAGTTCTCATCTTGTCATATGGATTAATTATATGATCTTAGGTCTAAATAGGAATGTGTCAGAAAGGTTGCTGAGAAGGGTCAGAAAACCTGGGTTCCAGTTAAACTCTTAGGAACTGTATGACCTTAGAGAATCATTTCATTTCACCTGAGGGTGTTTTGAGATTAAGTAAATAGAGGATTACAAGTCATTTGTGAGGTAGAAAATGATATTCATTCATTTATTCATACGTCTACGTAAAATTAAGGCAACAAAATTTTCCCAATAAAGATTAGTGGACTAGAATCAGAATATTAGGGCTCTAGAGCCAGTACTGTTATGTTCATCAAGTTATTCCAATTGTATGGGATTTACCTGAATTCATCCTTGGCAGTATAAGACTGCCTTGTTAAAGACCTGCTAGTATCCTATTTTCTTTTTTTTTATTTCTAAAGATTGTATCTGTTTGACCTTGGATTAGTCACTTAACCTCTTTTGAACATTAGTATACTTTATAGGAGCACAAGGGGATTAGAATAGATGATTATTAATGTCCATTCCAGTTTTACAGTGTTTTACCACATTCGTGCTGATGATTCTTTGTTTTGAAATCTGGGACACCAGACAGAGAAAGAACCTTCAAACTCAGCATTTCCTGTTTGTATGTGGCTGAATGGAACTGAGATTGTCTCCATCACTGGCCTCCCTGTCCAATTTATCTTCACATTACAGATTCTATTACAAAGTATGCACAGTTTTTGGTCATAGGAATTCTTGCTTGTTTTTGCCTGAGGCTTGAAGAGTTATGAGTAAATATTTCATCAGTCAGACTAACACTTAAACTAACCCTTTCTTTTTCTTTTTTTTTTTTCTGTTTTCATGAAAGACCTATCAGAAACACCTACATACTAATGTCATGGAAACAGTAATTCGAAATTCATAACTATAGGTCCTGAACCCCAGAAGATTGGTTGTCAATATTTCTCTGTACCTTTTGTGTTTTGGAATCATGTTAAATCCGTTGTCCCTTTTACTCTTTTTAAAATCAGCTTGTGTTCATCGGGGTAATCCAGAGAAACCAAACCAATAAGCTGTTTATACCTCTCTCTATCCATCTACGTCTGTCTATCTCTGTCCATCTCTATCTATCTATCTATCTATCTAATCTGCCTATCTATCTAGAGAGTTATAAGTTATAAGCTCATGCAGTTGTGGAGAATTGTAAGTTCAGAATCTGTTGGTTGGCCAGCAGGCTAGAGAATAGAATTGCAGTTTGAGTGTCAAGGCAGTCTGCTGGCAAAATTCTGTCTTCTTTTAGGGAGGTCAGGATTGTTTGTTTGTTTGTTTAATTAATTAATTAATTAATTTATTTATTTATTTGTGTGTGTGTTTTCTATTAAGGCCATCAACGAATTGGATGAGGCCCACCACATAGAGGGAAATCTGATTTAAATGTTAATCTCACCTAGAAAGATACTTTCCCAGAAACATCTAGAATAATGTTTGACTAAGTATCTGGGTAACATGGTCTAGCCAAGTTGACGCATGAAATTAGGCGTCATACGTCTCTTTACATGTGCTTTATTGTTTTCTTCAGAATACTATTTTTAACCTCCCTTGTCTATCTCCAAGGCTCTCTTATCTACTATCTCTTAAATATTTATTTCCTGATATTCAGCTACTCTTGAATATCTACCTCCTGCATTCTCTTCAGACTCTTTCATTCCAGCATATTTAAAACAAAAGCTCATGATCTTTTCTGCCGTACCTACTGTTTTCTTTTATTGATGACAACACTGTTCAATCTAGAAATCTGAGTCACCTTTGAATTAGCCCCC
>PVHT020000105.1:4333430-4352223 GCA_004024745.2 Catagonus wagneri | reverse complement strand
TATCTACTATCTCTTAAATATTTATTTCCTGATATTCAGCTACTCTTGAATATCTACCTCCTGCATTCTCTTCAGACTCTTTCATTCCAGCATATTTAAAACAAAAGCTCATGATCTTTTCTGCCGTACCTACTGTTTTCTTTTATTGATGACAACACTGTTCAATCTAGAAATCTGAGTCACCTTTGAATTAGCCCCCTTCATCCTTTCCTCTAACAAAATTCCAATTCATTCATTTATTCAAGATAATGTCCTAGGCAATGTAAACAAAATAATGAGGCAAATCATAAATAATTCCTTAAATAATTGTAATTGTGATAAATGCTATGAAAAAGCACAGGGTGCTAGAATATTGTATAACTGAAGGACCTCATGTAGTGTGAGAGGGTCAGGGAAGGAAGGCATCAGAAGGGTATATTGGAGTTAGCCAGGTGAGATTTGGAAGTAAGGAGAGGAAGAGTATTCCAGACAGAGGAGACAGATGTGTAAAGACCCTGATGTCGGACAAAATGAGAGATGATATGATATGATAAGTAGTGTGAGTTAGGAATTTTTATTCTCACAGTGACCCTATGATATAGGTATTAAGATGTGGATATGAATTTGATAAATTGTAAGGGTTCAACAAATGTCTATTGCATAAATAAATAAATATAAATAAATAAATAAATAAATCTGTCTTTGTTTAACTGAGAAAATTAAGACTCAAAAAGATTAAGCAAAGAGTTTAGGTTTACACAAGATAAAATGGCAGAGTTAGGATTCTGCTGTTTGCAAGAGATACAGAGAGATACAGAGAGCCTCTATTCACCCCATTATTACTCCATCAGCAACACAAAAGAACACAGTCAAACTTCTAAATTACTGGTAGATCCTGTTAGAGTAGTATACAGTATTCTGATTTTACTAGACCAATAATTTTCTTCCAGTTCTCGGTTTGCATGATCTTGATCACTTTGGAATATATTAAATAACCCTAGAGATTGATTAAATGATTCAGCTTCTCTTCTTTCTTAATTAATTTCAGCATTAGTTTCTTTCTTTTCTAAAAGTAATAATGACTTTTTTTAATCTATCAAAATATTTGCTTTAATCTCATACGTGAAGCAATTATGAATTTCAGATTGGCTAGATTTCAGAATAATTTACATCCTTGTTTTTTCTTAAAGTAAGAAATAACACTTCTAATTTAGAATATAGTATCTTATAAAAATGGAATGAAATTTAAGTGGACTCCATGAACATGCCTTTTAATTCGCAATTACAAACTTCATCAAAGGAAGAATTAGAATAAAAATCACTGAAATTAAGAATCTGTCATGGATTCAATGGTTTTAATGTTCACTGTGGTGGTACCAGAAATTTTGAAATGGTTATGGAACATTCTCAAACATGAAGCTTCGCTATCAATAGAGATCAGATGCGTTCTTATTC
This sequence comes from Catagonus wagneri, assembly GCA_004024745.2. Lineage (NCBI taxonomy): Eukaryota > Metazoa > Chordata > Mammalia > Artiodactyla > Tayassuidae > Catagonus > Catagonus wagneri. The sequence goes on along the minus strand of PVHT020000105.1, from coordinate 4,350,789 downwards.
TCTGCTTGTGGCTACTTTTCAACTCATTGCACTGCAACTTCTGGCCCCATCATTCTGCTGAAATTGATTTTATTTAGGGCCCCAGTGATCTCTGGGTTGTTGAATTCAAAAGAAACTTTTCAGTACCATTAGATACAACAGACTGCTTTCCATTCTTTTCTTAGTTGTAAGGGCATCAGCCACTTGTGGTTTCACTTTTGCTTCTTGTAGTGACTCTTTCACCATGTTCTTTGTGCTTCTCTTTATTTGACCTCCAAATGCATATTGGTTTCTCTTCTTGAGCATTGTCCTTTCTAGATGATCACATTTATCACAGTTACTTAAGTATTATCTGTGTGCCAAAGGCTTCCAAAGTATCTTTCCAGTCCAGGTATTTCATTAGAGCTTGAGGATCATTCATTCTATAGCATTTTTGTTATTTTCGTTTGGATTTCTCATAAGCATCTTAAACTTAACATGTCTAAAACTGAGCTGCTAATAACCCCTCATGCCGAAACCTGTTCCTTTCATTGTCTTCCCAGATCGGTTACCATCTATCCAAAAAACTGTTTCATCTTTGATTTAGCTATTTCCCTTCCAGCAAATCCCATTACTCTGATCTTCAAAATATATGAAATATTTTCGCTTTTCTTCTTTTCACTGCTACCACTCTCAGGAAAGCAATCATCACCTTTTGCCTCGACTCCTTCAATATTCTTATAACTGGTCCCTTTGCTTTTACTCTTGCTTTTAGTCTGTTCTCAATACAAGGATCATTTAAAAACGTAAGTCATCATCCAGTGGCCCTGCTCAAAACTCTTCTCATTGTACCTAGAATGGAATCAAATGTTTCAATGGCTTCCAAGGCCCTGTGCCACCTGGACCTGTCTACTTTCCCTTACCTCTTGTCTTTCTTGCATGCTATATTCCAGTGTTGCTTATTAGCCTTGCCAAGGTAATTTCTGCCTTGTTTCTGTTTCTCAGACATACAAGTTCTTTCCAGCTTTGGGGTTTTGTTGTTACAGCAATGCAAAAAAAATCTCTTTCCTCTATTTTTAAAATTTTTTTATAATGGCTTATCCTTTTTTATCCTTTAGGACATTTCATGAAAGTTTCCCTATCAGGAAAATTATTTCCAGATTGCTCTACCTAAGTGCTTCTTCTAGTTCCAGTCATACTCTCATACTGTTCTGTTTAGCTCCTGCCATCGCTTATCCCAATTTGAAAGTATTTTGTTTTATTGCCTTTATCCTAAACTTAGATTGTAAGCAATTATCCTGTAATTCTAAAACTAGCCCAATCTCTTGAGTTAGAACATGATGGAAGATAGTGTGAGAAAAAGAGTATATACATATGTATGACTGGGTCACTGTGCTATGTGGCAGAAATTAACACACTGTAAGTCAACCAGAATAATAAAAAAAAATTGTCCCCTCAAAAAAAAGTAGTCTTAAATGTAGTTTTTTTTAAAGTAATTGAACAGACAAAAAATTCTTTAAAATGAGTTGATGATCTGATAAGAAGCTTAGGAATTTGCGGAGGTTAAAAGTAAAGGCAGGAATTCCTAAATTCATTGTGATTGCTAAATTAAAGGAATTCTGTCTTTTCTTTTTTTCTAGTAAATTATTCTTATTTTGGGATGAGATGTTGAGGGTTTGTCCTCTCTGGGCCTCTTGTGCATCTGCTTGTCTTGTTAAGTTTGCTAGGCCAAAATGGCCAAAATTGCAAGTCCCTGATTGAACTGCTTTTCAGAATTTTTTATGCTGAAAGCAATCTTGAAAAGTGAGGTTCTTGCACTATATCAGGTATCCCTCTGGACAGAGAAATTGTGCTTACTTCTTGTCATAAAAGCAGTGGTTCCTCTCCTATAAGCATATCCTTATGTGTGTGCGTATTTCCTCTAGCTTTCCTTGTTGCACTAAAGAATTTGGGGCTCTCTGAACCAGTACAACTAGATAATCCTTATATTATTCTGTGGCAATCAAGTCCTTTTCTGTGGCTTGGGAGTCTTGTGTCTTCTGTCAGATTCTGTGGAACTGTAGATAATTTATACAGATGCTACGATGGGCATTCTCTTGGTTCTAGCCCTCCTCAAAACCATCTTATTTATTTGAGCAGCCTAAAATCCAAAGTGACAGTTTTTAATTCTTCTGCTCTGAAGCTCTGATTAAACATATATTGACCTTCTTATTATATTCTTTAAGTTTTTGTTTGTTTGTTTTGGCTCCATCTTTGGGATATGGAAGTTCCCAGGCCAGGGATCGAAACCTGTACCACAGTTTTGACCCGAGCCACAGCTGGGGCAACTTGGGATACTTAACCTGCTGTGCCACAGGGGAGCTTTCTATGTTCTTTAGTTTTTTAAAACTTCTTTTTTATTTCTTCAATCTCTTTGGTTTTCTGTTTCTAATTATCTCGTTTACTAATGTTTACTAATTCTCCTTTCAGTTGTTTTTTATTATACTTGTTTAAATTGTCCATTGAGTGTTTGATATCAACAGTTATGTTTTATTCTCTCCTTTTTTTTTGTTTTTAATCTTCCAGACCAAAAAAAGGTCTCTTGTCTCTTACTTATGTTTTCAACGCCATTTTTTAGGAATTCTCATCATGGCACAGCAGAAATGAATCCGACTAGGAACCATGAGGATACTCATTCGATCCCTGGCCTTGCTCAGTGGGTTAAGGATCCTGTGTTGCTGTGGCTGTGATGGAGGTCTTCAGCTCCGATTAGACCCCTAGCCTGGGAACCTCCATATGCTGCAAGTGCAGCCCTAAAAAAAAAAAAAATAAAATAAAATAAATCACATTTATCTTTTGCTAAGTGTAAATATTTTATTTTACTTATTTATTTTTTACCTTTACTTTTTAAGGCCATACCTGCAGCATATGGAGGTTCCCAGACTAGGGAACCTCAAAGCTATAGCTGCAGCACACACCTATTCCACATACATGGCAACAGTGGATCCAAGCTGCATCTGTGACCAATGTTGCAGCTTGCAGCAACACCATGTCTTTAACCCAATGAGAGAGGCCAGGGATCCAACCTGCATCCTACAGACACTCTGTCAGATTCTTAATCTGCTGAGCCACAATGGGAACTCCTGCTTAAACATTTTAAAACATATTTAAAATTTTTGCTTTTTTTAATCCCAATATCTAAATTATTTGAGATTTCATAGTATGTTTTCTCTGCTGTCTATTCCTTATAGTTCTTTATTTTCTCACATGTTTGGTAATGATGGACTGTAAACACATGTTTAATTAGACCTGTTTCAGTGACCTAGCTTGAGATCATTCCTATAGGAAGGATCTGAATTTGCACCAGGTACCCTGGAGGACCCCCCAGTCTGAGATCCTCTAAATTAATTAACACTACTAAGATGAAACTATTGCTAAAAGTAACTATTGCCCTCTATGCTGGTACCCCAGAATCCAGAGCCCAGGAGGGGACTGAAAAGTTTTCCTGTTACTTTTGCCTGTAGATAGATATTTTTCTAAGTTCCTTATTTCCCTGAGATTGTAGCTTTGAGGATCCCTATACTTTGCTCAACTCAGTCTCTTTTTCACTTACAGATTGTTGTACTATGATCTTTTTTCTCTTCTACTGTCCACACACAGAGCTTCGCTCTTTTTCCCATTCTAGATTGGAAGTTTTACATTCCATTTGTATTCTTTTGTTGTTATTGTTACTGTTAAATTTTAATATGTATACTTAACATTTTGCTCTCTTTTCTCATTTAGAATAATATAAGCACATTAGATAGGTATGACTATAAATCTTCCTATCTTCCATATGTATATATGTTTTTTAGTATTTTAAGTGCTACCATTTTTCTTAAACTTTTAATTAAAATGTAGCATACATAGAGAAAGTAAATTTTTCTTAAAGTTCTGGCTCAATGAAGTTTTACAAAGATTTTAAAAAGTGAGCACAGCTGTGTAGTCACTGCTCAGATCAGAAATAGAATATTTTTGAGAAAGAATATTTATATCATCCCAGAGATTCTTTTATATCCTTCCACTTATTACCTCTCATAGAGGTAACCACAGTTTTGTCCTTTAATTAATTTTGACTAAGTTTTGGTTTTGAATTTTATATAGAGTAAATAAAATAGTATATGCTTTAGTGTTTGGCATCTTTTGCTCAATATTACTTGTGGAGTTTACCCATATTTTTGTATGTGGCAAGAGATTATTTGCTTTCATTGTTGTACGTATTCCAGTGTATGGATATATATAGTTATTTATCCATTTTAATATTGATGAGTATTTGTGATGTTTACAGATTTTAGCTAATACTAATATCAGCTATGCTGACATGATACAAATGATACTGTGAAAATGCCATGGGAATTTTTATGTATGTCTTCGGTTGAATATATGTATACATTTCTGTTGGAGTACAATTACTAAAACGTAAGGAAGCATATGTTCAACTTACCAGACACTGCCAAGTAGTCTTCCAAAAGTGATTATTCCAATTTACACTCTTACATAAAGCATTGAAGAATATCATTTGCTCCACATCCTTGCAAATATTTGGTATAGCCAATCTTTTTCATATTAGCAATTAGTTGTATTTTGTTGTGCTCTTAATTGCATGTCCCTGATGAATAATAACATTGAGCACCTTTTCAAATACTTATTGGCCATTTGTTTATCCTTTTTTGCCTGCAGCATTTGGAAATTCCTGGGCCAGGGATTGAACCCACACCACAGCAGTAATCCAGGCCTCTGCAGTGACAATGCTGGATCCTTAACCTGCTGTGGCGCAAGAAAACTCCTATCCTTTTTGTTTTGAAGTCCCTTTTAAAGTGCTTTAATTTTTTTAAACATTATTGTTTTGTAAATTATTGATTTGTTGATTTGTTTTATGTATGCTCTGGATACAAATCCATTTTCAGATAAATATATTGCAAATATATTCTAGTTGGTGGCTTGCCTTTTCATTCTCTTAATAGTATGTTTTTATAACAGAAGTCTTCTTTTAATTTATCTTTTTATAACTGAAGTTCTTCATTTAATGTAGTCCAATTTATCATTTTGTCTTGTTTATAAAATCTTTGCCTACACCAAAATTTTTGTTTTCAAGAGGCTGCATTGTTTTAACTTTTGCATTTAGATCTACAGTCTCCTTAGAAATGATTTCTTTATGCATAGTGTACAATATGGGTTACTTTCTGGAATGGATGTCTAATTAATATAACACCATTTTTTTGAAAAGATCATCCTATTTACTTTAGTGCCATCTTTTCCATAAATCAAGGCCTGTGTAAGTGTAAGCATGTCTCTGGACTGTTTCTTCTGTTCTGTTGGTCTTTTTGCCTGTCTTTGCATCAATACCACAGTGTCTTCATTACTATATCTTTAAAGCAAGTTTTGATAACCAAGTTCATCTTCCAAGTTTGTTCTATGTATGATTTAAGGTTGTCTGATGATTCTTGCCCCTTTGCATTTCCACCTAAGTTTTGAATTATCTTGTCAATTACAAAATTTTGATTGGCATTTCATTCATTTTATAGTTCAGTTTTTGAAACCTGAAAATCTTTACAAAATTGAATTTTATAATTTGTGAGCATGACATATCCCTCAATTTATTTAGGTCTTTATTTTCTCTTGGTAGTGTTTCATGTTTCTTTGCATTATACAGTCTCACACTTGGTGCTATTGTGATGCCATGTTGTTTTTAACCTCTTCCCAATTAATAATTTTTATATTTTTCCATAATTATTTAGATATACTAATCTACTTTGCAATTTATTTACTTACCACTGATTTTTGTATTCCATTGTTTCCATCTTGAATTAATTTCCTTCCTGTTGAGTTACATTATTTAGTGTTAATTTTATAATGTGTTCATGATGTGTAAACTTTCAATCTATGTTCGTCAAAAATAGTTTTTATTTTGGCTGTTTCATGAATTTCTTTTTTAATTGGATTTATAATTCTAGGTTTGATAGTTATTTTTTCTTTGTGCTTTGAAGATCTGTGTCTACTATCTTCTAGTTTCTTTTGATACTAAGAAAATGTCTTCTGTCTGTTATATAGTTCTGTTGGAAGGAATCTCTTTTTCTTGCAGATAGGATCTTTTAGCAATATGATACTCTTCAGATACTTTATATTCTTAAGATTCTGTCAAATTCTCTTTGCATTTTGTTTTCATCACTACTGCTAAGTCTGTGGTGGTTTTCTTCAATCTGAGAATGTTTTAAAATTTTTTAAATTTCATTTTGCAAACGCTTAATCTAGTATTTCTGTAAACAATGACTCTCCTTAATTCTCTGTTCTCTCACTTCAGAATTCTTATTTAAGTCAATTGTTTCCTCTTAATTCACCCACTATGACTTTTAACCCATGTTTCCTGTTTTCTGTCTCTTTAAACTGTTGTGTGGCATTCCAGATAATTTTCTTGGATATAACTTACACTTAAATTATTTCTGCTTTACTTGTCTTTTCTGGTCACTAACCTAACCATTGAATTCATCCACTTGATTTTTTAAAATTTAAATAACTTTATATGCAATTTTTACAATTTCTATCTGACGCTTTTTCAAATCAGTGTCCTGTTTTAATATAAATGTAATTGCTTTATAGTTTTTGTTCTGTCCTTCATCTTTTTTGAAATTTATATGTACTAATTAAAATTAACCTTTTAGATTTTATTATTTTATTCATTTCTTGAAGTTAAAATGTGTCTATTTGTATGGTATTCCATCTTTTCCTCTTGCTCTGTGTAAGTTGTAATTCGTATAACTTATACTTTGTGATTTTGAGTTCATTTTTAGCCAGGCTTAATTTTAGTGGAGGACATGTTGCATTCTGGATTGCAGAAGCATGAGTGTCTTGGCATTTCATTCAGTTCTCTGCTGGAAATTTTAATAAATGTTGTTTTCTTTAGTTTTCTACAGCAGAAAGGCAGCAACATTTTGACCTTATATTTTTTTCTGTATAGCTTAGAGTTTCAGTTTCTTGGAGAAACTGTGTTTTCACCCATGTTGGGAATAGATAGCAAACTTTAATGATGTCCAAGGATCCAGGGGACATATTTCTCTAGTTTCTGTTCATGGGCAGGGTTGCCCTCTATGGATCTTGGCTTTATATATGGGCTTAAAGTTCAGCTCTCTACTTTGTACTGTCCTGAGACCTCTGCTGCATTCATGTGCAAGCATTAAATTTTCAGTTCCTGACATTAAAATCCATATATTACAATCCTAATGAACCATTTGGGTTTTGCTCCAAATTATTGCTTTGAGTACTTTTTGTTTCTAGAACACATGCTTTTCTCTTCCCTCCTTCCTTTCATTCAAATTTGACCATATATTTAAAATATTTTGAATACATTTAACATTTTTATATGTTTGGAGCGTGGTAGGTCAACATACTGATCAGATGTCTTAGCCAAAACTCTTCATATATAGAAAACTAAGTATTGCAGTAGATAATATCCTCTCCCTATAATGTATATAATAGAGAATTGTATATTTCTTGTCCTTAAATTACATAATTATTTTGTTAACTATGTTATACACATAAATTTATTAAGAGGTTATTTGTGTCAGACACTGTGCTAAGTATGCATTTTACATGAATCGTGTTCACTTATATAGAGCTTACTGTCTGGTTGGGGAGAAATGCATAATCAAATCTTCATATGATTAAATGACAACCACAAAATATTTTGAGGGGCTGGCTGATTTTATATTGGAGAGATTTACAGGAAAGCCTTCTCTCAGAAAGTAATATTTAAGCTGATGAGAAGGAACCTGTCAGCTTAAGGGGAAAGAAAGAACATCCCAGGCAAAAAGAACTGTGTATATAGAAATAGGAGAAAACTCGATCCCTCTGAAGAATTGGAATACAACCAGTGTCATTGGAATGTACTAGGAAGGGGAGACTACCCAGAGGTGGAACTGTAGAAGAAACAAGAAGTAAGGACATCCAGGGCCTTGTTGACTTTGTAAGGAATATAGATTTTGTTCTGAATGCAATGGAAAACATTTGAAGAATTCTACGTTAAGTGGCGATGTGACCTTATAAAATATCACTTTGATTGCTATTTGCTATTTGTAATAGATTTGAAGGAAACAAAAGTACAAGGAAGTAAAAGGTTAGTAAATTATAGGAGTCTAGTCAAGGCTCAGTAGTGACTTGAACTAGAATGGACAGTGAAGATGGTGAAGATGGACAGGTGTGGAAAGGAAAAGCTAGTGATAAGAATAATGACATATAAGTATACAACTCTCTGAGGCTTGATCTAGGGGTCGATCCTAGCATATACATTCAAGCATTCTTAGCCTGGGAATTATGTGAACTTCAAAGTACCTTCATAACTTCTGAAATTTAAACTTTCAGTCTATAGACCTACATGTGAAGTTTTCTAGGGGAATAGTCCAAATATCCTATATTCTAAAAGGGTGTGTCCCAAAATACCAAGAAGTCCTAATTTAAGGGAATAATTTATAAACTTTGTTTTTTTAAAGTAGACTTTTGATTAAGATTTTTTTTTTTTCTCTTTAGGGCCACCCGCGGCATATGGAGATTCCCAGGCTAGGGGTCAAATCAGAGCTACCAGCCTACATCACAGCCACAGGAACACCAGATCTGAGCTGTATCTGCGACCTACACCACAGCTCATGGCAACGCTGGATCCTTAACCCACTGAGCGAGGCCAGGGATCGATCCTGCAACCTCATAGTTCCTAGTCGAATTCGTTTCCACCCCGCCACAACAGGAACTCCTGATTAAGATTTTCTGATAAGACAATTAAAAATTGTACCTCTTGGAAAGAACCTAGAAAGAATATATTTCATGTAGGCATGATATTAAAAAATATTTAACAACTGGTATTTCATTGGCATATGCCATTCTAAAGATGGCACTGTCCTAATGGGTGCTTGTCATAAACAGTGGGTATTTCATGACTATGCCTTGCAGTGCAGATTCTGTATTGTCGATTAAGGGGAAGATACATTTGTAATCAACCATGAAGAGTATAGCATTAAAGTCCATTTATGAAAATTGAGAGAGAATGTATACATACAGATTAAACCTATCACCCTTTATGGGAAGTGGGTCATGATTCTGTATTAAGCAGCTTATGTTCTAAAAAAACTTTGAATTATAGAACATGAAAACTGGTTTAAAATAGTGTAGGTACTAAGAAAGTATGCCATTAAATCAAGCATGCTATACCTTTTATTTTGATCTTCAAATTCTATAAGATTCTTTCAACAGAATAGAAATTGGATTAACATACAAGTAACTGAAATTTTAAAATAACGGAAGATAATTTTTAAAATTTATTGACAACAGTAGTTGTTTCTAGGCTTTGTTCCATGGAGATATGAAGTAAATGGCAATTAGAACATATCGAAAAAGTGTTGTGATGCTGGATATAATTTTTTTCTAATACCTTGAGTGGTGTTAAGATTTTAAACCATGAAAGTAATATAAGGAGGTTTATTTTACAGTTGAAGCAAATGAAAAAACTACATAGCAGAGAAGTTAAAACTAGACAAATGTTCTAAGACTCAAGGTATTGGACTAATGGAAGGAAAGACTACTCTATATTCATAAAAAGCCTGAATGATAGGCTAATCTTGAAGACATACAGCCTTGTATTTCTTAAGTACACATGATTATTTAAACAAGTTGTTTAAAATATTCAAACCATTCCAAGAAGAGCTCCTATGGGTCTTCATTTAAAGAATTAACGAGAGTTACTTGTAATTAAGAGCATCCGTTTATGTAAATGTTTGTTAAAAATCTCTAAGAAATGATTCCTAGGTTATTTAGAAAACCAGTATAATCTATAATTTTGTTTACACTATTAATTTGATTAACAATAGCTTTTTCATAGTACATACTCCATGGTTTAGTTATCGTAAATCTTAAATTACTGTAGTTCAAATTAATGAGGTTTGAATATTTTAAAATAATTGTTTTTTAAATGAAAACAATGTCCATCTGCAAAAATTGATGAAATGTAAATCTGTAGATATTCTAAACTTATTTTTGGTGTAATACTTATTGTTATAAACTATCTTGGCTCGGGTATACTTGAGAGTTAGATATACCAGACATATAGAACTAAGCACACCTTCCCTTCAGGAAGGATTTACACTTAAATCTTTTTGTCACATTCTACAGTCCATTCTGAGATCCTCAGACCTCCTATACATTTGGTTGTTTTTAAATTAGTGTAAATTAAGGTGTTGAAAATTTTATGGGTTTTAGCAAATGTCTAGTGTCATATGTTGATCATGATGGTATCATACAAAACAGCTAAAAATCCCCTGACCTTTTTCTATTTCAATCCAGCCCGCCTCTCCACATACCTAGTAACTACTTGATACAAACTCATGATTTTGAATATAGAGTACAAGGCTTTAAATTATCATCTTATTCATTTGTGTTTGTGTTTAAAATTATTTTAATAGGAATATACAGAGGAGGAGTATGATTATGATTGTTCTGGTTATACAGTGCTTAACAAATCACCCAAAACTCAGTCATGTAAAACAGCAATCATTTTCTGTCCTTCCTTTCCCTTCTTTTCCCTTCCACTTCCTTTTCCTCCTTTCTTCCCTTCTTCCCTCCTTCCCTCTCCCCCCTTTTCTTCATTCTTTTCTTTTCTCTTCCTTCCTTCCTTCCTTCCTTCCTTCCTTCCTTCCTTCCTTCCTTCCTTCCTTTCTTTCTTTCTTTCTTTCTTTCTTTCTTTCTTTCTTTCTTTTTTTCTTTCATCACAAACTTTCAGTATGTTCAAGGCTCACTGAAGAAGGATCATCTTGATTCCTCTACTATATGATCCAATTTTATCCTTTTGGTGACTAGCCTACTTATATGCAGATGTTATCCAATGAACATTTTGAGAAGTAGGCTCAATGCAACAAGTATTTATTGAGTACTCATTATGTATAAGGCATTCTGCTAAGCAAGATGGTGAATACAAAAGATTCAAAAAGAAGATGTGATTCTTGCCCCCAAGGAACTTATATAACATACTCATTTTGATGGAGATTTAGCTGTTTTAACAAAGACCAAAGTAACAGTGGTTTAAATAAGATAAGGTGGTATCTATTTTTCAGATTATACTTTAATATTAGTTGTTCATGGTTGATATGGTGAATCCATGATGTCACGGACCCAGGTGCCTTCTAATTATCTGTCTAGTTGCTTCACCATCTCTAGGACCAAAATGTTTCACAAATATCACCACGTTCTTTGTAATAGAATGCTTGAAGAAGGGATGGAAGGATTATACATCACTCTTCTTAAGACAGTGATAGGGAAATAGCTCATATCATTTCTGCTTGCCTCCCCTTGGTGAGATTTTTGTTATATGATCACACTCACATTCAAGGGAGGATGGAAAAGTATTTATCTGGGAAGCCAATTCAAAGATTGTATTACTGAATGTAGATGGGGAGAACATTTCCACAAAGAAAATATAAATAATTTTGAAAAATTGCTATAAGGAAGGATGATTGTTATACTGATATGAACAATGTGGTTTGGAAATTAAAAGACAGAAATTAATTCTGGATTAATAAACAGGGAATTGTATGTACACTAAGGTGAGCATATTCTTATGCATAAGAATTTGAAAGACTGAATTCTCATTAGTGTCTGAAAGATATAAAGTTGAATTTGGGGTAAGCAGAAACTTAAGTCTAATTTTAAGTCATGCTTCAAGAATGAAAATAACTGAAGATCAAGGTAGAAAGGAAAGTCAACAGCCAGTTGTAGATGACCTTTAATTTTAGCATATGTTCTGGAATAAGGTTTGTGGATGGATATTGCTAATTAAATGTATAGCATATTATAAAATATTAATAAATATATATTAATAAATATCAGATTTCCTTCCAGAAGGTTGAATTGAATTCTGAATTTATTGAATGTATCAATTACTAATAAAAAAAGGAAATCACTTCTATAACCTTATTTTAGAGAAGTTGCTTTAATAGTAGATGTTGGGCCCCATGGCCAGTGGGTGTCTTCCAGCAGCAAACGAAGGGCAGTTGGCCTATGATGTATTGTGAAGTTTTGCTTTTAAGTGCATAAATACTTAAGATTGTTATGATCTATATAAGTCATCAATTCCTGGTTAATTTATTTCTTTGTAATTATGTAAGACCTGGTACTGTGCCTTGTTCCAAAGTCTATTTTTATCTGACATTAGTATAGTCATTTCAGTTTTCTTTTGCATAGTGCCTGTATGACATATCTTTTTCATCATTTTACTTTATAACCTCTGTATGCTTTTATATTTAGAGTATTTCCTAAATTGGTTCTTATCTCATTGTCCAATCTGACAGTCTCTGCCTTCTAATTGGGATTTTCAGATTATTTAAATGTAATGTAGTTATTGTCACTTACATTGTTTAAAAAAATTTATGTCTGCCATCTAGTTATCTATTTGTCCCATCTGTCCTTTACTTTTTTAATTGAATATTTTTAAGATTCGTTTTTGTTTCTACTATTGGATTGTTTATTAATACACTTAAAATATTTTTAGTGATTACTCTAGGATTTGCAGTGTACATCTGTCATGTATAACAGCCTCCAAATATTACCATATCACATCATGTGAAGTTTAGGTAGCTTGAAACACTACAGTTATGTTTAATCTCTTTCATTTTTTGTGCTATAGTTGTCATACATTTTACTTCTTCAAATCTTATGAACCCACAATCATGTTACTATTTTTGCTTTAAATAATTATCTTTAAAGTTATTGAAAGTAAGAAAAAATACTGTATAAGTACCTTCATTTTACTATCTCTAACACTCTTCATTTCCTTTTTTCTGTCCAGATTTGTTTCTGGTATTATATTTCTTTTGCTTAAAGAACCTCCTTTAACATTTCTTAGTGTATATGTGTGCTGACAATAAATTCATCTTTATTCTATTTGAAAAGAAGTACTACTTTGCTATCGGTTTGGAAGAATGTTTATACTTGGAACGGAATTCAGAACCACTAGATTTTTCTCTTTCATTACTTTAAAGATATGCTGTTATATTCTGACTTGCTTAGCCCTTGATAAAAAGTCTGTGGTAAACCTACCTTATCTTTATTTTTCTCTATGAAATATTTCATTTTTTTTAGCCTTCTCTCAAGATTTTCTCTTTGTCTTTCAGCAGTTTGGCTAGGTACTTCCTGTTTTATTTTTTAATTTTTATTATTTTTTTTTGTCTTTTGTCATTTTTTTTTTTTTTTAGGGCTGCACCCATGGCATGTGGAGGTTCCCAGGTCTAATCAGAGTTACAGCCGCTAACCTACACCACAGCCACAGCAACGTGGGACCCTTCTGCAACCTACACCACAGCTCAGGGCAACACCGGATCCTTAACCCACTGAGCGAGGCCAGGGATCGAACCCGCAACCTTATGGTTCCTAGTCAGATTCGTTTCTGCTGCGCCATGATGGGAACTCCCCTGTTTTATTTTGTTTTGTACTTGGAATACATTATTAAATTGATGTTTTCCAACAGCATTTAAATTCTTTATTCTTTTTTTTTCCAGTCTTTTTTTTTTCTTTTTCATTTACCTTTGGGTGATTTATTTTGCTCTGTCTTCATGTTTACTGATTCTTTTCTTAGCTCAGGTAATGAGTACATCAAAAGAATTTGTTATCTCTGTTACCATTTTTATCATTCCTTTTTTTTTTAGTGTTTCCATTAGACTCTTGTAGTTTCCGTTTGTCTGATGAAATCCCCTGTCTGTTCATACATATTGCCTATATTTTCGTGGCTCATTTAACATATTTAGTATAGTTAAGTCCTTGTCCGATAGTCTCAATTTCTGGGTCAGCCTAAATGTGATTCTGTTGATTGTTTTATCTCTTCACAATGGGTCATTGTTCTTGCTTCTTTTTTGTTTGTCTTATAATTTTGTTTCGAAGGTTGTCAAAATATATATAATAATAGAGACTGAAGTTAATAGGTATTTATGCTAGAAATTCCTCTTCTTCAGTTAGATCATTAGTATGGATCAATCTAGTCAGAAATTGAGCAGGATTTAGGTTCTATTGTTATGATTATCTGCTGTGCAACATAGGCTTCAAATTTATCCAGTGGTTGGAAGGAGTTACCTTCTACTTTTCTCAGCATTCTTGCTCAAATTTCAGCTTTAGAAGTTTCTGCACACCTGAACCATAGAGTGGAATCTTTGTGCTCTTGTCTGACCTCTGTTGGTAGGCTGCTGTTGCTTGTTACTTGGTGTTAGTCTCATTTAAGGATCAGAAGTTTCTTCTTTTGCCTCTCTTTGTGTGTGTCCCTCTCTAGTGTTTGGCAGGCTCTTTGTTCCTGGGCCTCAAAAGTGGACCTTTGTTTTCATTTCCTCCCTTCCTTCCCTTAGTAGCAAAACTTTGCATTATATTTGTAGTTGATCTAGGGCAGGGATAATTTCTTGCCCCTTATTTAATGCTAATCTCTGCTTGTATTGGTATTGAATCTGGGGACAGGAAGCTTTTCTACCCTTCCCTCATGAGTATAGGCCTTTTGCTTATATAACTCTCACCACAGAAAATAATTTTTGCCTGTGTCCAGTGACTGGGGAGTATTTCTATCCCAACCCTAATGGTAGTGGATTTTCTTTCTATTCTTGTACCAAAATAATGGATTTTTACCTATATCCAAGGGGAAGAAAGAGATGATGTTCTTCTCCAAGTATCGTAGAGCTTTTGATTCATAGAAATAAAGGTATTGGGAAACATAAGAGCCTATATAGTGGCAGATTATGCCCTAAATGCCTGTGCCAAGTGAGGAGGGCTTTCTCCTTTCTCTGTCTCGTTTTCAGTAGCCCGTGGGAGAAAGCCATGGAAAAGAGCTTGTTAGTGAATGCAAATTCATCTTGTTTCCAGCTTCCCAAATATTACAACTGACTGGTTTCCCATACTTGTCCTTTAAAAATTTGTTAAAATTTTATTTTATTTTTATCTACTTGTTTGATGGCTACTTCTTTCTCCATACTCCAACATAGGTGAAACAGTTTATCTGTTCAGTCTCTCCTCTTACAGACTTTTCATTCTGTAGATACCAGTTTCCTTGGTTTCCTGGAGAACTCAGCTCTCTGATGTACTCTAGAAAAATTATTATTTTATAGATTATCTTTCTCTCATTATTAGTGTGGAAACAGCATTCTTGTATGACCTTCTATATCTTCATCTTGAATGAAACTGAACCAGTTATGGTAGATTCTTATTTTTATGCTATTTTTTTTGTCTTTCTGTTTTTTTCTAGGGCCATACCCGCGGCATATGGAGGTTCCCAGGCTAGGGGTCTAATCGGAGCTGTAGCTGCCGGCTTACACCATAGCCACAGCAATGCAGGATCCGAGCCATGTTTGTGACCTACACCACAGCTCACGGCAATGCTGGATCCTTAACCAACTGAGTGAGGACAGGGATTGAACCCTCAACCTCATGGTTCCTAGTCGAATTCATTAACCACTGAGCCACGACAGGAGCTCCTATTTTTATGCTATTTTAATGAAGTATTTAGCATGTTCTTTTCTTATTTCATCATGAATTTTAGTTTTTTCCATGGAAAAGTTACATGATGGTTAGTGTTCTATGCCATTGAAATAGTACTGATTAAGTCTTAAATTGGTAGTAAAACTCTAGTCTTAAATATGAATGCTAAATGTTTAAGAATAATCACTACAGCTTTATAATTAGCATATATAATTTCCAATCCATTATGGGAAAAAAGTACAGAATTTGACTAATTTTACTATAGGCAGAGTATGTAATGATACCCTTTTCATCAGAAGAAAAGGTCCCTGTATGTATTATTTCAGATTATTCTCTTGAATAGGAAGCATTCTGCACTTATTATTTGACATTTATTCACTTTTCCAAAATCAGATTTTTGTAGGAAACAATGTAAGATTATCTTTTATGAAGAAATAAATGGAAAGGACTATCTTTTCTTTAGTATATATTCTTGTATATTCTTTTGAGTAGATTAGTTGACCATATATGTGTGGGTTTATTTCTGGGCTTTGTATCCTGTTCCATTGATTTATGTTTCTGTTTTTGTGCCAGTATCATACTGTTTTGATGACTGTAGCTTTGCAGTATTGCCTGAACTCAGGGAGCCTGATTCCTCCAGCTGTATTTTTCTTCCTCAGGATGTCTTTGGCTATCCAGGGTCTTTTGTATTTCCATAAAAATTTAAAAATATTTTGTTCTAGTTCTGTGAAAAAATGCCATTGGTAATTTGTTAGATATTGTTTTGAATCTGTAGATTGCATCGGGTAGTATAATCATTATGACAATATTGATTCTTCCAATCTAAGAGCATGATATGTTTTTCCATCTGTTTGTGTTATCTTTGATTTCTTTCATTAGCATCTTGTACTTTTCAGAATACAGGTTTTTTGTCTCTTTAGGTATTTTTATTCCTAGGTATTTTTATTCTTTTTAATGTGATGGTAAATGGGATGGTCTCCCTAATTTCTCTTTCTGATTTTTTTTTGTTAGTATCTAGAAATGCAGTAGACTTCTGTGTATTAATATCATATCCTGAAACTTTGTCAGATTCATTGATGAGCTCTAATGGTTTTCTGGAATGACCTTTAGGATCTTTTATGTATAATACTGTGTCATCTGCAAACAGTGATAGTTTTACCTCTTTCTTTCCAATTGTAATTCCTTTATTTCCCTGGCTAGTACTTCCAACACTATGTTGAATAAAAGCAACAAGAGTGGACATCCTTGTCTTGTGAAAACTTCCATTTCTCTTAATATCGCTACTAGAGAAATGGACTTATATTTTGATTAGGCTACTTATTGGAATTGTTATCCATCGTTACTGCTTCAATAGCTTTTATTACAAATAAAACTCTGGTATTAAGAGCAGATTATTCTACTGAAAGATAGGATTTGGGGTACTTTCTTCCCTCATGCTCCCCACCCCTCGGAAAAAGATCTTTTCTGACCTTTGCTTTAGTAGCAGCAGAAATGCCTTTTAAGTGCTGTGAAAGTCTATTACACTTTCGTGTTTATGTTACCCAGCTGAAAAATGTAGTTAGTGTTATTTCCCTCTTTGAGGTCATTTAGTTATGGAAATAAAGAAGAAATGTGTTACTGTTGTACCACAAAATCATCTTTATATAAATGAGCCGATAATGGTGATAAAAACCTTGAAATGTTTAATTCTCATAGTTTGCATTCAGGTTATTTATATTCATCACTCATGCACAAGATAAAGGGGACATACTTAGTTTTTTCTTCAAATTCTGTATTAAGTAAAAAGAAAAATGGAAACAATATTCTCTAGTGGCACTCTCCAGCTGAAAGATTCAATGACTCTCAGGTATCAGTAATTAAAGGGCTTAGTAAAAGGATGAATCTGTCTTAGAGTCCACTTCAG
>PVHT020000105.1:4321642-4332430 GCA_004024745.2 Catagonus wagneri | reverse complement strand
GAGAGGAGAGGAGAGGAGAGGGAGAAAAGAAAAGAGAAAAGAGAAGAATCATCTCTCTATTGTGCAGTGTGATGAGTGATTTAAAATCATATTGTTTGCAAGCTCTTCTGATTTAGAATTCTAAGCTGAATTCATGCCTATAAATTGCCTTTAATATGTAAATATCTTGAAGCATTTGTAGAACATTCCATCAAAAGAGTACGTTTAAATCCATTTATTAGAATAATACTCTGAATTGGGTTGGGTTTATTAGAATAATTTGTTAGAATAATACACTGAGTTAGGATGGGTTTATTTCCAGCCTAGGGAGAAAAAAAAATAAGTTTAGAAAGATTTTTCAGCTGTCCTAACATGAACATTAATTAAGTAACAATGACACCTCCATTCTTTCATACATTCCCTACATCTTTGTAGACGATCTCCTTATTAGAGGCACTTTGTTAAATACTGATCACACATAAATGTAGCCTACAATTTCTGATAAAATGATTATGAAGTCATAATCCCAGTCTGGTAGAAAGCAGAAGCTAAGGTAAATAATGAGTATAACATAGTCATTGATGTAATGAGAACATGTGCAGAATGCAGCAAGAACATAGGCAAAGGAGAATCTGATTGTATTTGGGAGTATTAGGAAAGTCATCACTGAAAAATTATACAGAACCCTTGAATAGCCTCTTAAAGAAGGAATATGATATCACATATCAGGGGTTAAGGATGGGGTGGAGAACAGACCTTTTAAGGTGTATGAAATAGCATGGGAAATATGAAGGTTTGAAACATTTGGGAAACTTCCATTGTTTCTGGATTCATGGAACAGAGATTGAGTGCAGAGATGGAAGAAAAGGAGGCTGGAGATGGGGTACAGGCCCAGTAGTCGAAGATTTTGAGTATTTTCCTAAGAGTTTTAGGTTTCTACTTTAGGAAGTAGGAGGTCATTAGAAAGTTTTAGGATAAATTAAAAGATTTGATTTGCATTTCAGAAGTACTACTGTGACTTCACTTTGGAAGATAGAACTATAAAGGGCAATATTTATTCATTACTTCTTTTTGTCCAGTGTTAGAGATTGGATGCTGTGTTGAGTATTGGGAGTATAATAATACTGGGATAGCCAGCAGAGCTTTCAGACTAGGAAGGAGATGCATGGCAATCAAGCAAATACACACCGTGCATAAATTACAAACTAAATGAAGGAAAGTACTTTAGCTAGAACAGTCAGGGAAAGATACTGAGAATTTCCATTACTGTAAACAACATGTATACTATTAATGTAAAATCTTAAAATTGATTATAACCATCAAGTTATAATGGTCCTTGAGCTGAAAATGCTAAGGAAATCTCTTACTTCCTGAATCCAGGAAGATTTATAAGATCTTTTTAACTGCAGCTGTACACAGAAAAAGTTATTTTTGTTACATGTGTTTTTTTTTAAGACTTGAGTTGGAAAATAGCCACACCTCTGGAAGTTAATGGATTATGTGAATCTTTGTATAGGAATAGAAATACTTGAAGTCTGTATTTTAAAGATTTAATTTTGAACAATTATAGAGCATTAAAAAGATGCTGCACTGTAGTTAGCGTATGAGGCCTGATATAACAGAATAAGCTGATCTGTGTGAACTGACAAAGAACAATGAGCCATGGCAAAGATAACAATGAGCCAGTGTGATATACTGAAGTGGGTCAGGGGACAGTATAGAAACGGCTGTCACAAAGGAGACTCCATTAGGAAACAAGGAGGAGATTTCATATGCCCCTCTGGCCAGTGATGGGGGATTTGTGAATCAGAACAGAACCACAATCTATTGATCTTTATTTGCTTATATGTGCTTACTATACTTGTGCATATGTATGTCTATTAAAGTTATATATTATAAACTATAAAACTTAGATTTTATAATGTAGATTCTGTTCATTTTGACTAGAAATTTTTAAAAGATATTACAAGAGATCTTTTACCAATATACTTGGATTAGTTGGATTCTTTCAGCAATTGTATACATGAAGTAGGCAATACTTCTTACCTAATGGCATATACCCAAGTCCTGCTCCTGTGAGATATATTGGCAAGTACTCCATACTTGTTAAATTAAAGGGATGTTTATGTATTTTGGGAAGTGTCATGTTTTAGTGCCTATGAGTGATGACTCAGGTCTCAGATGGCCTGGATTCCAGTCCTGCACCTGCTGTTTCTTAGCTTGAACTTTTCATCAAATTACCTAATCTTGTTAAGTCTAAATTTCTTCACATTTAGGATAGAGAGAGAAATGCTACCAATACAAAGGCAGGTTGTAATAGTTCAACAGGATAATTCATAGTCTCTGCCATATATTAATTGCTCAGTGTTTTAATTTATGATTATTTAGCATAAACTCTGCATATGGTCTCCCTAAAGAAAAATAATTTACTGGATAAAATCAAAAGTGAAGTTGGAAAATATAGACTTATTTTGCTTTGAATAAAGTAACAAATTTGTGGAGTTCCCATCATGGCTCAGTGGTTAACGAATCCGACTAAGAACCATGAAATTGCGGGTTTGATCCCTGGCCTTGCTCAGTGGGTTAAAGATCTGGCATTGCCATGAGCTGTGGTGTAGGTCGCAGACGTGGCTTGGATCCCGCGTTGCTGTGGCTGTGGCGAAGGCCGGCAGCTACAGTTCCTGTTAGACCCCTAGCCTGGGAACCTCCATATGCCGCAGGTGCGGCTCTAGATAAAAGGCAAAAAGACAAAAAAAAATAAAAGTAACATTTGTGTACAGTTATAAGGTCACCTCATGATGGAAAGGAGGAGAAAAAAAACTTTTGTCCAGTTCAAAAAGTTTCATTATAAAAAGCTTTGAGCTTTCTCAGTGTGGTTATATAGATAGCATACTGTTTATATGACATCCATTTTTAGCAGGATTATTCTGTTTACACATCGTTAGTTTTTATTAGTATTGTTTGGATGGTCATGAATACTTGTTAGAAGACCAAAATCTCTTAGCATGTTTTCAATTAAGTATTTCAAGAAATTTTTCAAAAACCAAAGCTTATATTTATAAGCTGAAATGCTAGTAAAAGAAGAGAAGCAATAATATAAAAAATGAATTGCTATTTGGTGGGGTGCTCCCATTGAAATTAAGGTCTTATTTGGGGAGAGAAGTGATGAAGAAAAGAGAATAAAGGTGAATAAAAATTCTCCTGAGTTTTTCCAGTATGAAAATAATATCAAAATGCAAAAATGATGACCACTGTTTTATTCCACTCCTAGGGATATTTGAAATATGTCTGAATATTCATAGGAACAGAAAGAAATCTTGCTATTGCCATATCTAAAATGTTTGGGCTTTATTGTTGAAACACCCTATAATGAAAGTAGCATTTTTTTTTCTTTTTTGGCCACCCTGCAGCATATGGAGTTCCCTGGCCAGGAATTGGATGTGAGTCGCAGTCACAATCTAAGCTGCAACTGCAGCAATGCCCGATCCCTAATACCTGTGCTAGGTCAGAGATGGAATCTGCTTCCTAGGTCTTCAAAGACCCCGCAATCCCATTGCACCTGAGCGGGAACTCCTAGCATTGTTATTTTTAAAATTATTTGTACTTCTCTTGTATCCTTAGAATATTTTAAATATCTTGATAGCAGTAAGTATATCTTGCTTATTTTGTATTTCCTTCAGGGAAAGACATCTAAAAGTTTGTTTAACCGTAATAAAGTCCATGACATTTCACTTACACCAACTTTACTCTACATGGGATGTGTTCAAATTAGATTCTAATGCAGTCATCAAATATATCCATTTGGAATTTCACTAAGAAATAGATTTTCTGTCACTATTAGGGCTTACTGGGAAGATGACGGTACACAATATTTCTACACTGTAATGAAAGGTTTCTATACTGATAATTATTGACCTTTTGCACATATACTATTAGAAAGTTTGAAAAGATTTCAGAGATATATGTAGTACAGAATAGGAAAGAAAAACAACTCAAATTAATTTAATGGCTATAAAATAAAGTTAAATTTCATTTGAAGGAAGATATAGATTTTTAATTTTGAAAGTAATTGAATAGGTATACAATTAAAAACTTAATCTTCATCTGTAGTTTAAATTTGTAGTGAAATATGGTGCTAAGGTTGAGTTCGGGAATAAAATCTTTTAAGTGAGGTATGAGAGTCTACAATGAACATTATGATTTTATTATTTGTGTGTAACAGAGGAAACCGTGTAGAATATAATTATCTTGGCCATTATTTGAAACAGAAAAGTTGAGCTATTTTAAAGTTTTCTTATTTTTTGTGTCAATAATAACTTTATTTTGCAGTTGAAAACGACACCACTAATGTTGGACCAGATCCCCAACAAAAGGGCTACACACTGTTAGTACTATGAAGTCTGGTCTAACTCTTTCTTCTTCCAAGCTCCCTTTTTAAATTTTTTCACTATTTTCCAGAAGCTAACAGTTCATTAAAACATCATGGTTTATGATGTACTCTTTTGAGCACTTTCCTCCTGACAATGAAGAATAGAATTTTAACCAATTTTGATTAGGTGGTATAGAAGTGAATCTAATACCTTGTCATTTTTTTTTTTTACTTGGAACCCGATAAGAATTCACAGTCTCCTACTGCATTCTAAATGGCTTTTATGGAGTTCCCGTCGTGGCGCAGTGGTTAACGAATCCGACTAGGAACCATGAGGTTGCGGGTTCGATCCCTGCCCTTGCTCAGTGGGTTAACAATCCGGCGTTGCCGTGAGCTGTGGTGTAGGTTACAGACGCGGCTCGGATCCTGCGTTGCTGTGGCTGTGGCGCAGGCCAGTGGCCACAGCTCTGATTAGACCCCTAGCCTGGGAACCTCCACATGCCGCGGGTGCGGCCATAAACCCGTGGCCATAAAATGACAAAAGGCAAAAAAAATAAAAATAAATAAATAAATGGCTTTTATATCTGAAGAGTAGAGTCCTTTAAGGGTGTTCCTAACATTCCATTTCTACTGTCTCTACAAAATGTTTGACCCTGTATGTAACTTTAAGAAAACAATATTGGGTCAAATGTGAATTTAAACTAATTTGTTCATCATTGACAAGTATTTCAATATTTTCTTTCCTGAGAAAAATACTAGTGTCACGTAGAAAGACAATTATATCTTTCAGCTTTACCAGACATATTTCTTCTGGGATTGTTTCTATCTCTCTTAATTCACTGAAAAAGTGGATATCACAGCTAAGACTACAGTGTAATTGTACATTCTAGTACTCTCTAAGAGAATTTTATTTTTAAGAAGATATTACTTTCTGTTTCAGGGTAGAAGTAGATTTTTTTTTTGGCAGCATGTTCATTCTAAATCTGCTGTGCTACCTGGGCATCTGGTTTTAATTATTTTTGGTGAGGAAAGCACTGTCCTAAACACAAATACGGACATGTGAATACCTTTAGTTGATGTTTCAATTCAACACTTTGTGCTTATTATTAGCTGTGACTATATACAGCCTGGAGTTCACATAATTTGACATCTCTCAAACCCAAACTCACATACACAGACACAGAAAACCTCCAATCCAAAATGATTATTTTAAGCAAATGCAACTGGAACTCTGCAGTTTTGAAATGTGTCCTTTCCCCCCAAAAGATCTTCTGGGAACAATGCCCAAATCAGACTTTTATCTTCTGAAACAAAACTTGAAATTTAGCAAAGATGAATTTTTTTTTTTACCACACATAATATCATTATATGAAAAGCATAAGAACATCACATCATCTCTACAGTGCCTGGATTGGTTGACTATTTAATTTTAAATGAAAAAAGGAAATGTTCTTCAAATTGAGAGTTTTTTCCCCCCAAAGACCTAGTTATAAAGTCTTCTAAAGCTAAGGGAAAAATGTCGTTAGATGACAAATAGATTTTTTCTCAGAGAAAGAGATCATGATTATTATTTATTTTTAATTTTTTAAAATTATAGTTGATTTACAATGTTTCTTCAGTTTCTGTTGTACAGCCAAGTGATCCAGTCACACACAGTTCCCTGTGCTGTAGCATAGATCCTCATTGCCCATTCGTTCCAAATGTAAGAGTTTGTATCCAAAAACCCCGAACTGCCTATCCATCCCACTCCCTCCTCCCTCCCCACGGGAACCACAAGTCTGCTTTCCTTGGTGGTGATGTCTTTCTGTTTTGTAGATAGGATCATCTGTGCCATATTTTAGATTACAAAAATAAGTGACCTCGTGAATAGTGTTGGAATGAACATAGGGGTACATGTATCTTTTGGGATTGTAGTTTTGTTCAGATATATGCCCATGGGTGGTATTGCTGGGTCATATAGTAATTCTATATTTAATTTTCTGAGGAACCTCCATACTGTTTTCCATAGTGGTTGTATCAATTTATATTCCCACCAACAGTGAAAGAGGGAATTACTTTTAACTCATGGAATCCATAAGAACAAAACCTGTTTTCATTGGGACCTTTGTACATATTAGTCTTTGTTCCTGATGAATCAGAAATAATCTAAAAGAATCATAAATGCTGAAATTTATGTATAATACTTTTCAATAGTTTCCAAGTAGCAGAATTAATGTAAATTGAGTCTTACCTGGAATTCATCTACAAACAATGTTTCCAAATGACTCATTTTAATAATGTTCTCACCTGTGAGTTCTAGATTACATGTATTCAAAGATACTTATACTTAAAGGTATAGAAATTATTCACATTGTTTTTAATGGGATCATTACAAAGTGTTCAGGGGTGTATTGACTGACACAAAGATTAATGTGGATAAAGACAGATAGATATAAAAAATGGATGTTTTTACAAAATGATCCTTATAGATGAAAGAAGTAAACTATCTACTTATTTATTTTTTATCTTTTCTTATCTAAATCTGGATAAAAATCAAGAGACTTTTTGGTAAGGTTAAAACTATACCTAGAGCTGCCTATGATTCAGCAGTCCCACTCCTGGGCATGTATCTGGACAAAACTTTAATTCAAAAAGATATGTGCACCCCTATGTTCATTGCAGTGCTATTCACAATAGCCAAGACATGGAAACAACCTAAATGTCTGAAAAATGAGTGGATTCAAAAGATGTGATACATATATACACTGGAATATTACTCAGTCATAAAAAATGAAGTAATGCCATTTGTAGCAATATGGATGCAACTAGAGATTCTCATACTAAGTGAAGCAAGTCAGAAAGAGAAAGACAAGTACCATATAATATTACTTATATGTGGAATCTATGGCACAAATGGACCTATCTATAAAAGAACAACAGACTCACAGACAGAACAGACTTGTGGTTGCCAATGGGGACTAGGGAGGAAGTGGGATGGACTTGGAGTTTGTGGTTGGTAGATGTAAACTATTACATTTAAAGTGGCTAAGCAATGAGGTCCTACTATCCAGCACAAGGAACTATATCCAATCTCTTGGGACAGATCATGATGAAAGATAGTACGAGAAAAAGAATGTGTGTGTGTGTGTGTGTGTGTATATATATCTGGATCACCATGCTTTAGAGAAGAAATTGACACAACACTGTAAATCAACTATACTAATAAAAATGAAATGAAAGAGATAATTGGAAAAAAAAATAATTCCCACAATTTGTACTGTATATTAACAGAACTTAAAATTCATAAAGTACTAGTTTTATCATGCCGTACCTCTGCTCAGAAGAAATTGGTTAACCCCAAGATTCTACAGAAAAATTATTGTCCTGTATTGAAATAATTTATTATACTGTATGCCCCAACCTTTTCAACTTAAACTTTGACCATGTTCCTACATAAATTATAATAAATAGTCATAACTGTTTATTAACTTTGAATATTCAGTCTCTTCATTCCTGGTTCTCCAGTTCATTATCCCTGGTGAATCAAAAGTAGAGACTGGAAGGAAGTTCAACACTATGGATAGTTTCATATTGTTGAGGTCTTTGGCCTCCTTTCATAAACATCAGCCTTGTCACCTTTGAAACGTTCTTCATACTAACTGACCATACATCTTGCTGTTTCCCAATCTGCTCAGTTTGATCAGTAAAGTTGTGATCATACTGTTTGCTCTGCCTTTAGTATCTTTCCATTCTCCATGGCTTATCCAACTCTTATTTTCCTTTGCAGCCTATATCAAGACCTATTTCCATAACGAGATTTTCCTAAATCATATCACTACTCTTTGCTCCAAAGAGCCTTGCCTGAATAGAAACATATTACTATCAATGACCAATAATAATTTCAGTGTTTTAGATTCTGTTGCACTTATAGTTTAAAATCATTTACACATTGTGTCATTCCTATGTCATTCAGATAAAGATGAGCTGCTATGCAGAGCTAATTTTATATCTGCTGACTGTGATACTTTGCATCGCTTAACATAGGATCTTTCAAAAATTTCACCTTTAAATGTGTACCTCACTACTGTTTTTGTTTGTTTGTTTGTTTATTTGTTTGTTTTAGGGCCACACCTGCAGCATTTGGAAGTTCCCAGGCTAGGGGTAGAATTGGAGCTCAGCTGCCAGCCTATGCCACAGTCACAGCAACACAGGATCTGAGCCACATCTGTGACCCACACCACAGCTCACGGCAATGCCAGATCGCTGACACACTGAGTGAGGGCAGGAATTGAACTGGCATCCTCATGGATACTAGTCAGATTCGTTTCCATTGCGCCACAACAGCAACTCTTCTCTCTATGGTATTGTTTGTTTTTTATAAACACTTTCCTGAAAAGGTTTTTTTTTCTTAAATTGAAAACCATAAGATGTTTTATTTGCAAATATAAAGTCATCAGTGATAATAAAAATGAACCTTTAACTGTCTTGTAATATCTTGACTGAGGAGTGTGTTCAGAGGCCTACTTCTGTCCAGGTAAAACATAATCAAGTTTCCTAATAATGGGTAAATATGTAATAGATTCAACAGAAAAATCAGAAAGGGTAAAATATGGACAATTTGCAAATTTACCTATACTACATAATCCCTTTGACATAAAGAAATGAGCAAAGACCCTTAATTGTCAGAATAATCCTGAGGAAAAAGACTAGAGAAGGTGGCATAACCCTCCCAGACTTTAGAAAATACTACAAAGCTACAGTAATCAAAGCAGCATGCTTGTGGCACAAAACCAGATGCATGGGTCAATGGGACAGAGTAGAGACCAGAAATAAACCCACACACCTATGGTCAGTTAATCTTCAACAAAAGAGACAGAATATACAATATGAAAAAGCCTCTTCAGTAAGACTGTTAGGAAAGTTGGACAAATGCATGTAAATCAATGAAGTTAGACTGCATCCTCACAGCATACAAAAAAATAATATGTGGAATCTAAAATATGACACAAATGAGCGTATATATGAAACAGAAACAAGCTCACAGACATAGAGAAGAGACTTGTGGTTGCCAAGGGGGACGATATGTGGGAAAGGGATGGATTGGGAGTTTGGGACTAGCAGATGGAAACTATTAAAGACAAAATGGATAAACAACAATTAGTGTATAGCATAGAGAACTATGTTCAATATCCTGAGATAAACCATAATAGAAAATAATTTTTTTAAAAAGAAATCAAACACTTAGGGTGATAAAAAAGCAAATCAACCTTTTTTTTATTTTTAATGTCTGCACCTGGACGTTCCCAGGCTAGGGGTCAAATTAGGGCTGCAGCTTCAGGCCTATGCCAGTCACAACGACACCAGATCTGAGCTGCTTCTGCACTCTACACCATGGCTTGTGGCAATGCCAGAGACTTAACCTACTAAGCGAGGCCAGGAATTGAACCTACATACTCATGGACACTGTCAGGTTCTTAATCCACTAACCCACAACAACAATTCTGAAATTCAACATTTGAAGCTCAGTAAAAATTTATGTAACAGAAAAAAACAAACATTTCGTATTGTAACTAAAACAAAAGACATATGTTTTATTTTCTGAGGGCCTTTGCTACTAGGGAAACAGACAGGATAAGGAAAATAATAAACATGAGGAATTTACTCAAAAATCTTACAGTAATAATTATTTTTACTTAGTTCCCTATTCACTTCTTTTGAAAACTCTGGCATAGTATTACAGAGTGGTAAATAACCCAGTTTTTCCTTCTTTGCTTATTTTCTGTGTAACCTTGTTCAAAATATTTAAGCCTCAGTTTTCCCATCTATTAAATAGATAAAATCTCTATTTTGTCAAATTGTTGTAAGGATTAGATAAAATGATGCAGGTATATAACTGTGATTGATTTTTATTTTTATTTATGATGCTATCCTTTTCCCTGCCTTTTCAATTCCATCTGATTCTATCTCAGCAAAGGCCAAGTGCATCATTTCCCTTAAAGTGTCATTCATACCTGAAGAGTAAATCTAGATGGAGTCTACATGTTCCCCTCTCTCTGAGGACTTTTAGCCTGGGTTGCTCCACTGGTTTCCTGTTCTGCATATAAGAAGCTTGAAGACATCGCTCCATCCTGACAAGGAATAAAAAGCTGAACTGATGAGAATCAGCAGCTTCTTGGATCTGTAAGAGAGGGAATGACACAAGGCAAATTGTTGAGCCCAAGACTGGAGAGACAGACAGGAGGATATAGGGATGTACAGCTTCCTGGAGCACAGACTCATGAGTAGAAACTGTGAGAACAAATGTCAGGGTAGGAAAACCTGAACTATAATTGAAAAATTGCTTAGAGGTGCAACGTAGACAACTCCAAGAATTAAAGATTTTAGGGGACCCTGCTGTATGGGTTATGGAGCTCTATTCTACTGTATTACCTCCAGGAGTTTGATCAGGTTTTCAACAGTAA
>PVHT020000105.1:4297979-4320642 GCA_004024745.2 Catagonus wagneri | reverse complement strand
CAAGGGATTAATCTCCAAAATTTACAAACAGCTCCTACAGCTCAACACCAAAGAAACAAACAACCCCATCCAAAAATGGGCAGAGGATCTAGGCAGACAATTCTCCAAAGAAGACATGCAGATGGCAAATAAACACATGAAAAGATGTTCAACATCACTCCTCATTAGAGAAATGCAAATCAAAACCACTATGAGGTACTACCTTACACCAGCCAGAATGGCCACCATCAAAAAGTCTACAAACAATAAGTGCTGGAGAGGGTGTGGAGAAAAAGGAACCCTGTTACACTGTTGGTGGGAATGCAAATTGGTGCAACCACTGTGGAAAACAGTATGGAGATTCCTCAGGAAACTCAAAATAGATTACCATTTGATCCAGCAATCCCACTCCTGGGCATCTATCCAGCAGAAACTATGACTCAAAAAGACACATGTACTCCAGTGTTCATTGCAGCACTCTATGCAATAGCCAGGTCATGGAAACAACCTAAATGCCCATCAACAGAGGAATGGTTAGGGAAGATATGGTACATACACACAATGGAATGTTACTCAGCCATTAAAAGGAATGAATTACCAACATTTATAGCAACATGGATGGACCTAGAAATTATCATGTGAAGTGAAACCAGTCAGACAATTAGACAGCAACACCCAATGCTACCACTTACATGTGGAAACTAAGAAGACACAATGAACCTCTTTGCACAACAGATACTGACTCACAGACTTTGGAAAACCTTGGTTTTTCAAATAAGACAATCTGGGGGGTGGGGGGATGCACTGGGGGTTTGGGTACAAAATCTGTAAAATTGACTTGTGATGATTTATGTACACCTATAATTGAAATAAGATCCATTAAGAAAAAAAAAAAAAAAGACTGAGACCTAAGTATGGGACTATTGAATGTTTTTCCTCTGCCACAACTTACCACTACATTACTAAATTTACAACAGTTCTATTCACCCAGTACAACATGTCCAGCTATCCAGAAAAAATTTTCAAGGCATACTAAAAGAACATAATTTGAGAGACAGAACAAGCATCAAAACCAGACATGGCAGAAATATTGAAATGATCAGATTGGGAATTTGAAATGATTCTAATTAATGTGCTAAAGTGACTCTAATGGATAAAGTAGATATCACACAGGAACAGATGAGTGGTGTAAACTGAGATGGAAATCCTAAGAAAAAAACAGAAAGAAATGCTAGAGGTCAAAAACACTGTGACAGAAATGAACAGTGCTTTTGCTGGGCTTAGTAGAATCAGCCCTATTGATGTTGTCTTTATAAAGACCTGCCATGAAGACCTGGACACTTCCTTGTTGATAAGATGTACAAAGGGAATGAATTAGTGAGTGCCAGAGAAACTTATTCTTGAACACTGGTATATGTTAAGATGACCTTTTCATCCAGTGTCTGGAGTATGGTGTAGGTGTGGCTACTTAAATACATCATGCTTTTAAAATTTCTTCTTTAAAGTCTTTCATGTAGGGAAAGAACCTTTGAAATCATGACCTGCAAGGCACTTTTGTTTATGTATTCTAAGGGTGATTTATCTCCTAGAAAATTTCTAAAGCTGATAGTTCTAAGTATTGGTACACTTCTATTGGAGTAAATCTTGATTACTTGATTTTAGCACCATGCTTTGAGTTTGTGAAGAATGAATGCTAGTAAGCAGTGAAATTTTGAGTTTCTCTCATCTCCCATTTGTTGCACTTCTGGCCTGAGCTCAGATGGATGGCTCACTGTGCTTTAGATTATTACATATAAAGTATACCTCAACGGCAGTAACCTTATTTCCTCAACTGACCCTGGAACTTAGTGGAGAAGTTTTTTTATGCTCGTTTTTTAAGACTTGTTGCTTAAAAATTACTTAACTGCTTTTTACTGAGTTGGCTTGATTGTCCCTACTCACCAAGATATGAAGACTTGCCAAGTGTGAATTTTATGGCTTTAGAAGATTGTGTGTGTGTGTGTGTGTGTGTGTGTGTGTGTATCTATATATGTATATATCTGCATTCTGGCAAAAAGGTCAGTGTTCTTTCTCAAGATTTCATGTTTCATAGGTAGTTGAGTGGCTTAATTTAAAATTGTAGATAAACATAGGTTGAAAACACAAAATTCTGGAATAATCATGTGAACCAATTTCTGAAAAATATCTGAGAATCATGCTTTTAGCTTTATCTATTGTCATTTACTTTCCGTATTGCACAATAATTGGGGTGGGCGGAGCCTTAGACAATAAGACAAGAATTGGATTCAATCTTATAAAATGACCTTGGGAAGATAGAATAATTTATTTACCGTGCTTAGCATATGTAGTTTATAAATAATTGTATAATATTAAAGTGATTTGCTTTCTTTTATGCTTCCCCATGAATGTAGCTAGTCATATGCTGGTAAATGTTTAATATCTGGCTCTTGGGGTGGGGACAACTTTGATTTGTAGAATTTAAAAATTTCCATGGTATAAATATTTTCACCATGGTTGATATCAACAAGTTTGCAAAAATTCTGAAAATTCATCAGTCAGCTCTTAGAAGCTAAAGCATACCACTAAGTGTAACTTGTCTACTTCTATGAAGTGATATAAATCTGTGAAGACGTCATATTTGGTAAAGTTATTTTTTGTTTGTTTTTTGCTTTTTAGGGCCACACTCGTGGCATATGGAGGTTCCCAGGCTAGAGGTCTAACTGAAGCTGTAGCTACTGGCCTACACCACAGCCACAGCAATGCGGGATCCGAGCTGCGTCTGCAACCTGCACCACAGCTCACAGAAATGCCAGATCCTTAACCTACTGAGCGAAGCCAGAGATGGAACCTACAACCTTGTGGTTCCTAGTCGGGTGCGTTACCACTGAGCCACAATAGGAACATGGTAATGTTATTTTTAATGACTAAATGTTTGTATATCAAAAACAAAGTTCCAGTGTTGTTAAGACCTTAAAATGAGATGACTGAAATTCAACATGAAAACGAAATTGTATCTCAATCTGTCATCTTTTTTTTTGTTGTTTAATAAAGACACAAAGATGTATTTTTCCCTTACAAGGGACTTATTATTTTGTTTTTTAAATTATTTTAGTATAGAAATCAACATTTTAGATGCAAGATATTTAATTTTTAAAAGTAATTTGGTAGATTCTATATAATTTTGTGATTCAGAATATTAGAGAAGAAAAGAGGACTCATTATTTTTTGAGAGATAACAGTGTTTGGAACAAGGCTTCTTAGACTAATCTAGCTGTTGGTATACTGGTTCAGTGTTTCTCTAAAGTTTCAAGAATTTTTAAGAAATGAATCAGCTCATAGTCTTCAGGCATGTTCATGGTTAGTCTGTACCTCTCAAATTTCTGCATCAGGATTGAGAGAACATCAGCAGGAACTTGATTCCTTTGGGTAGTGGGAGATTATAGATATTGCTCTAATATCCTCCTTTAGTACTTACCCAAGCTTTGGTTCCTTCCTAAATAATTGCAAGAAAAAATTTTATTTCTTGAACCAATGAAGAATTGCTTTAGCAGTAAAGAGCCCAAGCTGTACTAGCCAGTAGGATATGAAAAAGTTAGGACATAACTCCTGAATATTATTAAAGCCTGGCTAGTCC
Source organism: Catagonus wagneri (assembly GCA_004024745.2). Lineage (NCBI taxonomy): Eukaryota > Metazoa > Chordata > Mammalia > Artiodactyla > Tayassuidae > Catagonus > Catagonus wagneri. The sequence goes on along the minus strand of PVHT020000105.1, from coordinate 4,317,029 downwards.
CTTTTTGTGTATTCTCTTAGGTTCTAGAAGTTTTCTGATAGTGTAATTTACTCTAGCTTTTAGGCCTTTTGCATGTTCTATTATTTCTTTCTGATACAATTATTCCTTTTCCTTGATTGGCTAAATTTGATCATTACTATTTCTTAATTTGGCATTTAAAATTTTTCTAGGAAAGCTTCTTTAATTCTATAATTCCAAGTTAGAGACCAATACTGTGTATTCCTATTATTACATGCAATTGCTGGTATTGTTATTGCCTGCTTGTCTCTCCTAATTTGTCTCACTTGTGTTGGAGTAGAAACCGTAATCAGCCTTAATTTTGTTGTTCACTAAATATCTTTCTCATGCCTGGCACACAGTAAGCTTTCAAAAAGAATTTGTTGCTGGAGTTGTCATTGTGGTGCAGCGGAAATGAATGCAACTAGTAACCATGAGGTTGCAGGTTTGACCCCTGGTATTGCTCAGTGGGTTAAGGATCTGGTGTTGCCATGAGCAGTGGTGTAGGTCACAGACTTGGCTCAGATGCTGTGTTGCTGTGGAGTAGGCTGGCAGCCTAGCCTGGGAACTTCCATGTGCCATAGGTTTGGCCCTAAAAAGCAGGAAAAAAAAAGAGAAGACTTTGTTGAATAGATGAATGGTGGATTACATAAATTATCTTGGACATTGCTTTTAAAATGATATAGCTTTTTTGATCAGCTATAAAAATTTGTTTGGTTATAATTCTCATTTTCTCTCAGTGAGCTGTACGAAATGGAGATCATCTCATTAAAGATTCTTTATGGTTAGACTGTTGTTAGTTGAAACTTATAGATATGTACTAATTTATCAGAAGAGCATATTTGAGGAGTCAGTTAACTCAATGATTTTCCACTTGAGATCTGGTGACTTTTTTCAATTTGTAACAGATTTATTAAAAAACACTGTGTCCCAGAATTTATGGTAAGTGCTAAGGGGGCACTGATATGGATGAAAACACTTACCTGCTCTTAGGTATCTTACAATGTTTTAGTTGTAAAAATACACGAAACAGATTCAAACAGATTAAGATCATTGGAGTAGAGATCTGGTGACTTAAACACTGTGTAAGAAGGAACAATTTTAAATGATGAGGTGAGAGAAAAGTAGCTTTGGTTTTGCCATTTCCTTATGATGTGTCAATAAACAGGAAAAAGAAACTGAGGTAGAATCAACTTGATAATTTACATTTTCTGAGATTATGTTCTTTAGAATGTACTTTAGAGTTTATAACATGCTGTGTAACATAGTATTATAATTTTAGTATCTGAATTGTTTTAGAAAAACGTCAAAAATAAACTGCGAGGTGGTCATATCTTTATGCAAGTCATTAATCTAGAAAGTTCAAGGTTTTCTTGGTGGAAGGTTTTGAAATAACATTCAGTATCTCTACTATACTGTCTGGTTAAAATTGTTACATAGGATGGCCTATGTAACTATGTTGCCAAATCTCCTTTGAAAATATTGTGAAGGTAGAAAATATTGTGTGTATGTATTCTTTTTGTATAACTTTTTAATTTAAATCAATGTTGGTGAGAAAGTATATTTGCAACAAAAGCTACATGCCTCAGTTAATGATTAATGTAGGATCTTACAAGAATGGAAGTCTGTGTTCATAGGTACAAAAATAGGACAAGATGAAGGTACTCCATTTTATTACCTAAGGTTAGACTATTCTAGAAAATATGTTCAGTGTTTCACACTTCCCTTTGCTTGGACCATTTCTTCCACTAGGGTGCATTTCTCCTCAGTCACACAAGCCAAAATATCCTCATATTCCTTCTTTCCAGGCCTTCGTCAGAACAATACAACCCACATATCTTTTTGTATTTCTGAGCTATAAAATTATTATTTTATTTACCATTATTTTAGCAATTGTGAATTAAATTTAATGCATGATAACTCAACAAATATTCACAAAAATGAAAATATGTCAGACTTTGCACTCCAAAATTGTTCACAGTATTTTTGCGATATCATTCTATTGACCTCTATTGTTACTTCTTTTCCTTGTTACTGTATTGACCACTCTCATAAAACTTGTAGTTTCTTTCCCAGGACACACTGAGTCATTTGCCTTTGTATGGTATCCATGGGATACAGGTGATATTAACTCCATCTCCAGCCTCAGTGAATGACTCTGAGTGATGTTTGCCAGTCAATCTACTTATTAATTGGTTCAAGAATAGACAGTAACAGAAGCCTAAGCAAATCAGCATATGATATTTTCATAGCCACTGTGATTGTTTTGGTTAAGTCAAATCACATCTAAATAGGACTTTAATACTTGAATATGTTGAAGGCCTCTTTTCTGTGATATGCAGATATGAACCTGATACCGCATACTGACAAAAAGGAAAAGGTTGTCATGAATTAACCTTTTTTTTCCATTGATTAATGAATTTTATTACAATTATAGGTGTATAAAAATCATCACAACTCAATTTGATAGCATTTCTGTCCAAAACCCTCAGTGCATCCCCCCACCCCCCAGATTGTCTTATTTGGAAACCAAAGGTTTTCCAAAGTCTGTGAGTCAGTATCTGTTCTGCAAAGAAGTTCATTGTGTCCTTTTTTTAGTTTCCACATGTAAGCGGTAGCATTGGATGTTGCTGTCTAATTGTCTGACTGGTTTCACTTCGCATGATAATTTCTAGGTCCATCCATGTTGCTATAAATGTTGTTATTTCGTTCCTTTTAATGGCTGAGTAATATTCCATTGTGTGTGTGTACCGTATCTTCCCTATCCATTCCTCTGTCGATAGGCATTTAGGTTGTTTCCATGACTTGGCCATTGCATAGAGTGCTTCAGTGAACACTGGAGTATTTGTATCTTTTCAAGTCATGGTTTCCTCTGGATAGATGCCCAGGAATGGGCTTGCTGGATCAAATGGTAATTCTATTTTGAGTTTTCTGAGAAATCTCCATACTGTGTTCCACAGTGGTTGCACCAGTTTGCATTCCCACCAACAGTGTAATAGGGTTCCTTTTTCTCCACACCCTCTTCCAACATTTATTGTTTGTAGACTTTTTGATGATGGCCATTCTGGCCGGTAAGGTAGTTGTCATGATTTAACCTTAATTTTTAACTTTCTTGTTATGAAACTATAAGATAAATTTAGTAGAAAATTATGAAAATTGTGGCCTTTAAGAAAGAACTAATCTTGCCACTTCTAATGAACATATCTGGTTTAACAGATGGATTTGATATGCTCTCCTTCTTCTTGAAATCCATTTAAAATATTTTAGGTACTTTAGTTTGAGAGTAGTAGGCTAGCACTAGCTTATCTTTTTGAGAGAATGATTTCAAAAGAATAAAATCATATCGAATGACATACTTTTAAGATGTTTTTATTTTTATTCTTAATTTTTTAGGGCTGCACCTGTGACATATGGAAGTTCACAGGCTTGAATTGGAGCTGCAAGCTGCCAGCCTACTCCATAGCAACAGCAATGCAGGATCCAAACCGCATCTGCAACCCATGCCACACCTTGCGGCACTGCCTGATCCTTAACCAACTAAGTGAGGCCAGGGATCAAACCCACATCCTTACAGACACGATGTCAGGTTCCAAACCTGCTGAGCCACAATGGGAGCTCCAAGACTAATTTTTAGAAACATTATAGTTGTAATTTTTTGTAAAACATTATGTTAAAGATATGACAATTTCATTGTAAATATAATATATCCATGTTAAAAAAACAGAAAATAAAAGAAATAACCATACAACTTGCATTATTTGTGTATTTTCTACTGCTTTTTTTCTGCTGAATATGCTTTTATTGCTTTATTGTTATCAGAGGCAAGATACATATTTTTAACTTATATTTTTGATGTAATCATTCATGTAAATGAACTGTAGTCCTGGCAAATTCTTTAGGTCTTCAGACTGCAGATTTTAAGTATGATAGCCTTAGGGGTGAAATCTGAAAATGAAATTTCTTTGAATGTACCAAGATCTTGTTTGCCTTGAGCAATTTTGTAGGTCTATGGAAGCTGAAAAAAAAAAGGATGACTGGAAAATAAAACACAGAGCAACTACTTGTACACATTGCAAAAGAAGAAAAAGAAACAAAAGAAGAAAGCAGAGAAGGCTTTAAATCCCCAATAGCTCCATTTATTTTTAAATAAAACACCATTTTATTCCCTTTTCCAAATTCAAATTAAAATAAACATGTAATATTTTTATTAACTGTGTTTTGGTATGAAAATAATTCTATATTTGAAAAACTCCCCTCAAGTGGCTGTTATATTCATCCATTTCAGATTGCATAATTTTATAAGATATAGTTATACTCCTGACAATTTTTTGTCCTTAAGAATTCTAAATCTTTATTTAGAATGGAATTAAAATACTTTGTGATGTGTGTTTCTTGTAATGATTTGAACTTTGAAAAAGCACACACACACACAGAGTTAAAATTTATATTTAGTAATGTTGATGTTGTTCATGAAGTAGTAACCTTTTAGACTAAAGTATGATAGTTTTTTCTATGTGATCAGAGTTAACTGTTATGCTTCTCCAGTACTTCTGAGAAAAAAATAGGGCTATATAACCCTAGATTTTTTTTTCTTTTTTGGACTGTTTAATCACCATCTCAAAAATTTCATGGTTAGTTTTTCAGTGGTTTAGTCATCCGTCTTGACTTTCTCTGGTTAGTTATTTCATGAAATTACTGATAGGTTTAGCTGATTAAAACAATATAAAAAATATAAAAATAAAATAGGTATAGCAATTTAGATTCTCAGCAGGAATGATAAATAAGTTGTGCTGTGTGTTTACTATTATTCTCCACTCCTATGCTCCTGGCAGACAATGATTATCAGTTATGTAGCACTTTTCAACTGGGCTTGAATATTGAGATATTTCAGTTGGCACTAGAGTCAAAACATATTTGCTGGCTTGATGTGAACCACAAATTGCATTTCCAACCCTAGTCAGCTATCTTGCTTGAGAGAGAAAGTATAGTCGGGGTTAATATAAATGTATTGTTTCTGCCGGAAAAAAAATCAATTCAGAGAGCATGCACTTTTGTGTGTGTGTTGTCTAATTGTCTTTTTCTTTTAAAAAAATTAAAGTATAGCTGTTTTACAATGTTGTGCCAATTTCTGCTGTATATATATTCTTTTTTTCTTACTATCTTCCATCATGGTCTATTCCAAGCGATTGAATATACTTCCCTGTGCTGTACAGTAGGCTGTCATTGCTTATAGATTCTAAATGTAGTAGTTAGCATCTACTAACACCAAATTCCCAGTCCGTCCCACTCCCTTCCTCCTCCTTTTTGTCAACCATGTCTGTTCTCTGTGTCTGTGAGGCTGTTTCTGTTTTGTAGATAGGATCATCTGTGCCATATTTAGATTCCATATATAAGTGATATCATATGGTATTTGTCTTTCTCTTTCTGACTTATTTCACTTAGTATGAGAATCTCTGTTTGTATCCGTGTTGTTACAAATGGAATTATTTCATTCTTTTTTATGGCTAAGTAGTATTCCTTTGTATATATGTACCACATCTTCTTAATCCATTCATCTGTTGATGGACATTTAGGTTATTTCCATGTCTTAGCTATTGCAGATACATAATCAGAACTGCTGCTGTGTATATAAAGGACACAGTATTATTAATGAACTAAACTGAAGGGGAGGGAGCATTATTGGGGCCAAGATATATACATGAGTCTAATTTAGAGGATTTTTAACCAACCTCACTCCTAGCTCTGGCAAAACACTGGATGAATTCCAGGGAGTAGGGATTTCCCCATTTATCAAATGATTACATTGAGGTTCAAAACAAATTACTGAAGTAGAAGGATAGCGAATCTTTATGGTAACTAAGGTCAGTACCTGAATTCTTTTTTAACCAGAAAAATTCACTTAATACTATACAAGATCCCCTTGTTAATTAGCAATATCTTATACTTTTGTGCTAATGGTAATTTTGCCCTTATTGCTAATGGTGACCATACGCAATACACAGTTTAAACTACTTTTACTTTTAGAAATGAAATCTTAGGATCAGTAGGTATCTGTGACTTTGGTGCTTTATGACTCTTATTTAATGTCCTTACATGTTCTGACCAGATGATAGAAAACTCTGGGTACTTAATTTGGGTACTCGAAAGTAGAAATGATAGTATTGTACTCATGTCACTTCATTTTGGCTTCATATTTTCCTCTACATAAAACATTTAGCACATTCTCCTAGAGCAACTAACCAGGATAGTTGCCTTATCTATAATCATTAATTCTTCCTGATTCACTGCTTATAATAGACATCACCGTATTTCGTTAAATTTAGTTTGAAAATGTGTCATGATTAAAAAAAGCCAGTTAATTGAACTACTCTGAATGAACAGTGATCACTAATAAAAAAGATAGTGACATACGTTGTGGTAATTATTGTTTTCCTATCAAATGATTCTTTTAATTTCTGTGCCCCCCACCACCGTCTAAAAAAAGTATTTGGCAGTCTTTCTGTATTTTTAGAATTTTTTCATTTTAAAACCAGTTGAGTCAGACTGATTGTGACATTCATTTTTATTGACCCTGACAATGAATGGAGATAAAATGGATTAAGGTGCTGTATTTATAAAAAAATCTAGTCCTTTCCCAACCCAGTCACAGTTGCATTCCTTCTGTGAAGCTCCCTGATGCCTAAACATCACCTGGTAAGTTTGGCATTGGCCCACAATAAAATTTTACACAATTGATTCATCCTGTCTTCCAATGAAATATTAATAGCTAAACATAAAGCCAACCCAACTCAATAGAATATATCCTTTCATAAAAGAAACTTTTTATTACTTTTCAATGTCATTATCAGTATCATAGATGGGGCTTATGGCTATCTGCAAAACTATTTCTATCAGAATATAGCATTCTTCTCAAGTCACCTATAGAAAGGCAAGCCATCTTTATTATTCAGTCTACTTTTCTGCTTTCAACCTGGAGTCCACCTAACAGCTGGGCTATTATGTTAGGCACTGTAATTTTCAAAGCATTTTCAACCTTTTTGTTTAATTTCCCTCACAATATCTCTATAAGGCTTAACAACTTCAGTTTTTTATGGTTATTCTTGGCATTTTATTTTGGCAGCATTAGCTATGTTTGTCTCACAAGATCAGAATAAACTTCTAGTAAATGATTAGTAACTGAAATCTAAAAACTGGTCCTTAAGTCCAAAGACATGGGTTCCCTTTTGGATCCTTACCATTACTGGATATGTAGCTTTGGATTAGGTTCCTTGGGCCTCAGTTTATTTGGGTTTAGTAATAGACATTTAAGAAGGTGATTTTAAGAATCAATTGAAATAATGTAGTTGAAAGTGCTTTGTAAAGAATTATCTTTAGGAGCTTGGTCGACTCTCCCAGCTTTCACATGCATATGCTCATCTGGGGTAAACTGAGGCATTTACTAAAAATTAATATATAGTTCTGTCAGAGTTGCCGACAGTTGTTCTAATGATGATATACTGATTTTAAATTTTGAATTTTTCCCCCTCTCTCTTAAAATTGGAACAATTCTACATTTATTCTAAATGTCCTGATTATAGCTATATTTATTTCTGGTAAAGATTAGGGAACAAAAGGAGGGGCCATTTTTTAGGATATATACTTACAATAGAGTGTATGGCTAAGTCTATCCTAAACTTCCTTGTATTTTTTGACCAGGATAAAGTAGTTGAATTGAGGTGCTCTTTGCCTAACTGGTACCCAGAAAGAACTTGAGATATCAACTGCTCCTTTAATTATTACAATGAGAAGTTATTCTCCTTGTAGAAACATAAAGGCATTTCTCTGTGGGGCAGCAGTAAATCTGCTACAAAATAAATAAATTAACCAAAGTTCAGTACTTATGAAGTTCAGTACCTTAAAATAGTTGGGGAAAAACAACCAAAAAATGTAGTATCCCTTCAAAATATTATCACTTTTCTATCTGGTTCTCTTCATGATTTCCATCTTGCTATGCAACTGAGAATTGTCACTCATTTTGAGAAACACATTTGCTTCTCTTCATAGAGTACCTTTTATTCTTCTTACCAATGGCAAATAATTATCTCAACTTTGTTCACTTGTGTCAACATTCTAAGATTTTCTAACTCTGCCCTGAAAAATACCCCATGCATTCAAGATTTTAAAATCTCTTCTCTTTTTTAGCAACTAAACTCAGAGGACTTCACAGGATTGAATGCTGTCTGCTCTTGTCACAGTGATCCCTTTTATGCTATGCCTGCTCAAAGTACATATTTAAAAGATTGTTATCTCAGCGTTTAGGTGGATATGCAATATTTTACTGTCACTACAATAAATGCAAGCTTCTTTGAAGGACTACCGATCGCAGTTCCTTTTGTCAAGACACATTTATACATTTACTCTGCTTATGAGAGGCTATTATGCACATTCTAAAAAAAATAACTGGTCATATACATGTACTTTTATTTTTTTCCCTAATGAATTGAGAAATTTTACCCACATTTTAAAGGAAAACCTTTTAGAGGTGGAAAGAGGAATGAGTCATTGGAATGTATCCCTTGTGAAAGCTGGACAGTATCTAAGTTTGCTACTGTTTCTTCCTTAAAATGGGAGGAAATGGTGCATACAGATTGGACTTTCATTTATATAACTGATACAGATGGTCTGAGCAGTTATTAAATTAAGCTGGTAAAACTGATTTATCTATCATGATATCTGTTTTCCACAAATATTAAATGCTATAATATTTTTCTAGAAATGTGATCTCAGAATTAATTTTTCTATTAAAAATGATGTTGGCGCCTATAAACTATGATCTGAATAAAAATAAAAACACATTTAGATTTTAAAATGCTAAAAATGGTTGTATAAGTTTCCTATGGCTGATGTAACAGATTACTATAAATTTAGTGGCTTAAAAGAGCACACATTTTTCTTTCATTCCTGGAGGCCAAAAGTTTAAAATGAATTGGCAGGACAATTTTTTTTTTCTGGATGCTTGAAGAGAAAAATCTGTGTCCTTGCCTTCTGGAGGCTGCCTGCATTCCTTGGTGTGGACGGACCTACATCACTCCAGCCTCTGCTGCTATTCTTTTGCCTCCTTCCCTGACTTATTCTTTTGCCTCTCTCTTGTAAGAACCCTGTGATTTTATTAGGATAATGCTGGATAATCCCCCTATATGAAGATATTTAATTATATCTGCAAAATTGCTTTTGCTATGTAAGGTAACAATTCACAGGTTCTGGGGATTAGAATGTGGGCATTTCTGGGGGTCATTATTTTGTTTACCACAATGGTAGTTTAAACATATGTGTTTACAGAAGATAAAGACACTAAATCTGAGAGGGAAAGACATTTTATCCTTTTTATGAGACCATTGTAACCAGTTTAGGCAGAGAATTTAATTTAAATCAATCTTGATTTAAAACTAGGGAGGAAGAGACATAATCATGGTTTATTCCAGGTGTTGTTAATCAGAAAGAGAATGATTGTCACTTCTTTTAACAATGACTAGTAGCAAAGGGCATTTGTATAGGATATCTAATTTCCAGATGGAGGGAAAATGTATGTGATTGGAGTTTTGTGTAAGATTGTTTTTTTCTAACTTAATGGAGACCTGTGAAAATGAACCATCCTGTTCACATGGCAGGATTATCTTCACCTCATTGACTACTAAGGACACATTTGCCTTGGGTGATTATGTGAATAAGAAAGGAAATAAGTTCTCTGAAAATATCTCAAATAGCATATTTAAGATAACCCAACTATACTGTGTGTTGGTATTTAAAAAAAAAAACCTGAGTATTTCTCTGCCACTATGGTAACTCATTGTGGCACCTCTAATGATATCCTGAAGAATGTTATTAATAAGTTTTAGTTTTTTCTTTTTGTCTGGAAGGAATATAGTCTACATGTTTAAATGGCTCTTTCATATAACCATGTAGAGTGATTATTGTCATGGTTCAGTTTAGAAATGATGTTGGAAAGGAATGAACTACAATAATTCAGTGATTTTTGAAAACAAAACCTAAACATTTGATCACATCACTATCGTTAGTCTAAAAGACTAAATATAAATGTACTAGTTAGATTTTCATTATAATTTTTGATCAGAAGAGGGAAAGAAGATGGAATTTTAAATACTTGAACTAATCTTTGGAGAGTTATTTTTGTAGAAACTTAGGATAGCATGATATTGATGTATATAGGGTGTGAGGTACCTTGACAGAGGCAGTTAGAATCAAGATGGTCAGAGTGGTTAGCCCTCACTTGAGGGTACACAGTGACACCCCACCCTGGATTTATTTTCTATTGGTGTATAATGTTCCTGACACATGGGACACAGTTAATTAACATTTCTGAAAATAAAAGGATAGAATATAAAATTAGGGTATGGGATTACTGGTGCTCAGATCACTCTCTGTTTTGTTTTTTAATTAATAGTTCACACATATAAGTATAGTAAGCTGAAGCCTGAGAATGAGCATGTTTATTTTGACTAAAAAATAATTAAATCTATAAAGTTACATAACTTAGGGCTAATCATTTGTTTCTTATTTCTAAATTTCTATGTGAAAGGTAATATTAGAGGTAAGACAAAGAAGGATGAATTTAAAAATAAATTTAGTATGACTTTTATTCTTACGTAGTATTTCTAGGTACTCTCCTAAGAACATAGTCTATCATAATTGATGAATGTAAACGAATTATATCTGCTTGTCATCCTGATACTGAGTATACATGAGTTTGTATTTAAATTTGTAGTAAATGAGACAATAATACTGCAGAGATCAGGCTTTATGGGGTCACTCAGAATAGTGTTAAGGGTCTCTGGTCCTTAAAATCCAAAGAAAATGTGCCTGAACCCCTTTTCCCTAGATGTCTTAGGCTAGAAACTTTTTCCTAGCAAATTAGTCTGTTTCTGGATCTCTTTGATGCTTTTCTTTTTTTGCTTCATTACATGCTCAGTAAGATCTCTATCCCTTTCCTTAACACCCCTCACCCCCCACACACATCTCAATAGGTCAGGTTTTCAAATATAGAGAGTGGAGTGAGCTTTGATATTTTGGAGCACTGGAAAATGTTTTAAACCACAGGGCAGAGACTTGTAATTGAATACTAGATATGTCTTTTTTTTATGTGTTTTCGTCATTTTTGCCAGCTTTAGTCTTTAGTCTCATTAATTTTTATCAGATCAATTCAGATCCCTTTAGTCCAGTCTCCAAGCTCAGTTTTGGACTTCTCTAGTGAAATGCTTATTAAGTAGTGGGACTTCAGCCCTGAGTTTTACCTTTTATCCTTTCCAACTTATCTCTACAACAAGAAAAGGGCCTATAGGTATTTGTTTTCCCAATTGACTTGAATTATGTTTTCCCTCACACAAAAAAAGACAGAGTTATTACTGGCAGTTATGGATTGAAATAACATTTTTGTTTGTATTTTGTCTACTATTCAAAATATTAGTTGAAAGTATGGTACTGCTATCAGTGTTAATATAACCAGTAAAGATAAGAAAAAAGCCTGGGAAATTCAAATGGTTCAGAGCTTATTGCACATGATAGCTCCTTCCATGTTACTTAAGTAAGGATTAAATGAAAATGATTTGTTCATAACCCTTGGGGAACTGAGTAATAGGATGTATGTGCAAGACTCATAGAGATTCAAGTTAAGAGTTGTTTGGCTGAGAACACCTATAAACATTGTTTGTTCATGTTCCTCCAGTCACATGTACAGGATGGTTGCCTTGTACAGAGACCTCAGCTATCTGCTGGCTGGTTAAGGGAACACTCCTGGCTAGTAAAGTGACTCAGCTTTCTGCTCAAAAAAACAAAACATTGCTTTGGGGACCATAGTTACCAAGGCAGCAGTGAGTTGTGATCTTTACTTGGTGCATGAAAAAAATGTGTCTGAGAGTTGATATTTGTGAATTTCACAAGTGTCTCACTAGAAAGGGGTTAATGTGGTATAGATATATGATGAATCAAGTATTAGGTTCTCTATTCAAATACTTCTGAGGAGAGGTAAGGTAAATTACTTGTTCAGTATATTTAAATGTTAAATGATACCCCTTAGGTCTTGAAGGAGTTAATGCAACTTTCACAGGAAGGTGAACTCAAGTCCAAATAGTTGTTTACTGAAATGAGAAGTTTTTTTTTCAAATGGTTGTCTGTGGCCTAGGAAACTTGCCTACATAGTTTCAGATTATGCAGTAATTTGACTCAGTGCAACAGCCTGTTTAAAATTAGGTAGGCAAGGAATTCCCATTGTGGCTCACTGGGTTAAAAACCTAACTATCCTTAAGGATGAGGGTTTGATCCCTGGTCTTGCTCAGTGGGTTAAGGATCTGGCATTGCAGCTGGGTAGGTTGCAGATGTAGCTTGGATCCAGTGTTGCTGTTGTTGTGGCCTTGGCCAGCAGCTGTAGCTCAGACTCAAGCCCTGGGAACTTCCATATGCTGCAGGTATGGCTCTAAAAAGAGAGAAAAAAAATGAAATTAGGTAGGCAAAGTTGATTATTTGAATATTTATTTTTTCAGTGCATTGTTTTGGTGTCACTTGAGATTAACTCAAACCAGAAATTTAATCCACTGTCAAAACCTGTGAAGGCAGTGGACACAATGCCAGACTTGGGAGCTACATAGACTAAGTTTGAACTCTTCCTCTGTCCTCAGTTAGCCGTATGACTGTGAGAAAATTAACCTCTTTTTATTACTTTTTCATCTGTAAAGTGGAGATGTTTCCAAACCAAACTTGGGTCTGCTTACCTGTGTACAGCTACTGACACCAGGTTGTGGTGTACTGTGTTTAAGTACAGCTAAGCAAGGAGTATAGATGGCTAATGTCTAAAATACTGGAACTCTCTGATGGTTTTCAGGGAAAGTTTTTTAGGGCAAGGTGAGGGAGAAGATTGTAGAGTATGTGTGGTATGCGTTCAGCTCTGAAAATTCTTCTGATTGGTTGGTGGTGAAGTAATTGAGAGTCATCATTATCAACCATCTGATTCCAAATGATCTGGGTCTTATGTGCTTGTGGTCAACATGCAGTTCGTTAGTGTCCTCAGTCTGGTAAGGGTTTCAGTATATGCAAAATGGCTTCAGAATATGGCTCGGGATATTACCTAAAGTCCTTGAGGAGGAGTTACAGGTCTTCACTTTGTCTAATGGTTATACTATTATTATTTTATCTTGACTATTTTCCTTTGTTTCTGAATTTTCTCACTTCTCTTATTAAATTTGTTCTTTGGAACTTAGCAAAGGCTTCGGAAGCTAAATTTTTTCTCAAACAGGAGGCAGGCAAAGGACATAGGGGGTCTGTTCCAGGAAGGCCCCATAGGGTCTTACTTTGTTACAATTCCTGCTTTTCTTTGATACTCCTCAGTCTTGAGGAGGAACAGGTAGTAGGTAAGAAAGGGAGTAAAGTGTTAGAGCAGTTAGTCATAAACTTGGCAGGGAAACTTGGTTTTAGGGAGGCTCAGTTTCAGAGTTAACAATAGATTGACCTTCAGAGGACTGCTGTGAGGAATAATTGAGTTTGTAAGTAAAATACCTAGCAATAGAAGTTTTAAACTTTAAAAAAATGATTTATGTAGCATTTTATCAATGAAACAAATGTGCAAAAACATATATGGAAACAACTCTAATCAAACTATTTTAGATTTCAAGACACTCATTTCTTTTAAATATAAGTTAACGTGGGATTATAATTAAACTATCAGTTGAGTGAATTTTTACCTCTTGCTTGTATTTCTAGTTGGAATAAACGTAAAATACTTACATATTTGAGCAAACATTGTAGTTATAATGAACACTGAATATAGAAAATCCATCTGTTAATTATCCAAGGTAAATAAATTCACATAGTAGTGAGTAGAGTTCAGCCTTAGGTTATTTTTCTGATATTTACACTGTGTAATAGTGTTTCTCATAACCTGTATTTTTATTGTGAAAAATATTAATTTAAGAAATAGAAGAATGAAAGTTTTTAATGGCAATAAATAATGAGGAAATTGGCTTTTCAATCTCTGTGGAAGTGAAGCTATTTTTTACTTTACTTTTAGATTCTTATTACATTTACAGAAAAATTCAGCTACATTTAAGGGATAGTTGGTAAAAATCTTATAATAACCTTGAACTATTGAGATAAAAATGACCACAAAGGTTCCAGGAAGGTTATTTATCTTGTAAGATTAACTTTATGACAACCATTACTAAATTTCAAATATTTTAGTATTTCTACTGTTTAACTTAAAATGAAACAGTATGTGTTTAATAGGATTTAGTTAATAAAAATGCAAATGAAAGAGTTAAATCAATTCAGCATTGCAGGTATTCTTCATTACTGCTGAATCATTTTAAAGAAAGATAAGCTGATCCTACAAATTTAGTTATATTTTTATATCATGTCTTTGAGGGCAAGAGCCCTCCCTAATTCTGTTTTGACCTCACCTACTTGATTCTTGCTACTAATTTCCACATTTCTCTGAGACTTCCTCATCATATGGTTGCACCTTAAATTTCTTTTTTTCCAACATTTTTTTATTTTTCAGCTTTAAAAGGTGCTCAAGACTTCTGGGGCAATCATTAGAAATATATTTCTAATTGTGTCTATAATTCAAACTACCAAGGCAATTCCGTAATTTTCTTTTCTGCCAACCATCTCAGTGGACCTCTTACACCCTTTGCCTCTATTTTCTCACTTGTCATTTTCTCTTAACAACAATTTGATTGATTGCCCCCCTATCACTGTCCTGTCACTGCTGTTAAAGTTATCAGAGATCACCTTATGTCAGTTTAGGTGGTCTCTTATAATCTGAAATCTACCGATTTTCTCTACTACATTGGACAAACTTTTAAAAATTTAAATTGAGATATAATTATATATAATATATATAATATATATATAACATTGTGATATAATTACATATATTATATATACATATATATTTATAAAACATTGTGTAAGTTTAAGATATACAACATGTTGGCTTGATACATTTAAATATTGCAATTTATTACTGCCAAAGCATTAGCTAACTCCGCACATAATTATTATCACATAATTATCATTTCTTTTTTTGTAATGAGAATATTTAATAGCCAGTCTCTTAGTAACTTTGAAGTATGTAATACAGTATCATTAACTATAATCACTATGCTATGCTTTAGATCTTGAGAACTTATTCACCTTTTTTTTAATCTTTTTTAGGGCCGCACCTGTGGCAAATGGAGGTTCCCAGGCTCTAGCTGCCAGCCTGCAATACAGCCACAGCAACATCAAGTCTGAGCCACATCTGTGACCTACACCACAGCTTACAGCAATGCCAGATCCTTAAACCACTGAGCGAGACCAGGGATCGAACTTGCATCTTCATGAATGGTAGTCAGATTCATTTCCACTAAGCCATGATGGGAACTCTGTTATTTACTTTCTAATTGCAAATTTGTACTCTTTAATATCATCTCCCCAATTCCCCAACCCTCCAGCCTCTATTCTACTCTCTATGAGTTTGGCTTTTTTTAGATTCTCCTATTAGTGAAATACTTTTTACTCTGCTGAGGTCTAGTATGCCTATTTTAATTCTGTCAACACTTTCAGTATTTATTTCTTCTACTGTGCCTAGAATATTACTTCCCACTAGGAATTTGCATGCATGTCTTAGAGGACACACAGACTTTTTTTTTTTTTTAAATCTCAGACTAATCTCACTTATTTCCCTTGCCCCATTTATTTCTCTTCATTTTCTCTATCCTATTGTGACCTCATAACTTATATTGTTTAAGCCAGCTACCTAAGCAGCATTATTGCATCTTTACTTCTAGTTGATCAGGAACTTTAAGCATCAGTTCTCCTCTTCATCCTCTGCACCCTTCACTCTTAGTGATAGTCTTCTACAATCTCCTCTATGTCTATGTTGACATAGGTAAAGTTCAGAAAGTGTTCTCTGACCTTTCCCAGGAATCTTCTAACATTTTGGCTGGTTTTCTGATTCATTCACTTTTCTTTGATTGCTGACTTTGCCCTCTAAAGGACCTTCAGAATCAATATTCAGACTTTCTCTGGCTTCTGTAGCCATTAAAGTCTAGAAGAAGTAAATACCAACATTGCTTTGCTAGGGACCTCTGCCAAGGTCAGACTGAAAATGTCTACCTACAGAGTCAGTGAGAGGATAATGGGGCTATGATTAAAAGATACAGTTGTCTAACTCCCCAAAGATACTGGCTCTCTGAAAGCAAAATCAATTATTTTCACTGAACAAAAATTGGATCTAGTGAAAAATTCTCTCCATCTTGGTAAAGGTTACATGTGTTTAAATCTGTGAAGTTTCTAAAGACATATTGTTTTGACTCTTCAGATAAAAATGTTTAAATCACTTGTTTAGATATGGATATCCTGTATTGGAAAAGAATTATGTCAG
Organism: Catagonus wagneri; assembly: GCA_004024745.2. Lineage (NCBI taxonomy): Eukaryota > Metazoa > Chordata > Mammalia > Artiodactyla > Tayassuidae > Catagonus > Catagonus wagneri. The sequence continues at coordinate 4,300,621 of PVHT020000105.1, read as the reverse complement.
TTAATTTTGTTTAGTGATAGTAGGATGATTTGTACTCTCTTTTCTTTTCGTCTTTTTTTTTTTTTTGCCTTTATCTAGAGCCGCACCTGAGGCATATGGAGGTTCCCAGGCTAGGGGTCTAACAGGAGCTGTAGCTGCCGGCCTTCGCCACAGCCACAGCAACATGGGATCCGAGCTGCGTCTGCAGCCTTCACCACAGCTCACGGCAACTCCGGATCCTTAACCCACTGAGCAAGGCCAGGGATCGAACCCGCAACCTCATGGTTCTTAGTCGGATTCGTGAACCACTGAGCCAGGAAGGGAACTCCCCTCTTTTCTTGATAATGATAAAAAAGATAGTTTTTTCTCTTAAAAATGTAATTTTCCTTAGTTGTCAACTATTTTTGATCTTTTTAAGTTAATAGATAACTTGTATTGTCTTTTGAACATATTAACATAAGTAAACAATTACCCAACAAAGTATCATATAGAGAGAAGACTGCAAAGATGCTTTTAAAATTATGTACTAGAGGAGTTCCCATTATGGCTCAGTGGTTAACAAAACCAACTAGGAGGACGTGGGTGGGTTAAGGATCTGGCATTGCCAGGAGCTGTGGTGTAGGTCGCAGATGCAGCTCGGATCCCACATTGCTGTGGCTGTGGCTGAGACTGGCAGCTACAGCTCCGATTCAGCCCCTAGCTTGGGAACCTCCATATGCCTTGGGTGCAGTCCTAAAATGACAAAAGACAAAAAATAAAATGAAATAAAAAATAAAATTATATACTAGAAATTAGAATAGCTGCTGCTTAACATGCATAAAATGCTGGTGTTTTAGATTATTTTAGAGTATGGTCTTCCTGTTGCCTCCTGATTTGATTTCTATTAAATATCTGTGTTTTTAATTTAAGTATTAGAAATAAATAAAAATCCACTTTGATTATCACAAGGGGACAAAGACTATTCCAACTGTTATCCCCAGCTTGCAAATTTGTTTAAAAAATATTTTATTCTCTGCCTTTAGAACTTAGAACTCGGGAGTTCCCATTGTGGCTCAGTGGGTCAAGAATCTGACTAGTATCCATGAGGATGCAAGTTCTATCCCTGGCCTCGCTCAGTGGGTTAAAGGATCCTGTATTGCTGCGAGCTGCAGTGTAGGTCGTAGAGGTGGCTCAGATCTGGTGTTCATGTGGTTGTGGTGTAGGCCGCAGGTGCAGCTCTGCTTAGATCTGACCCCTAGCCTGGGAACTTTGATATGCTGTGAGTGCAGCCTTAAAAAGACAAAAAGAAAAAGAACTTATAACTCAGACAAAACTGTTATTGTCTGTGTTTCTAGGCAACATTTCTTTAAATTTAGAAATTTTTATTTATTTATTAATAATTTTTATTTTTTTCATTGTGGATGGTTTACAATGTTATGTCAATTTTCTATCGTATAACAAGGTGACCTACTCACACATACATATATACATACATTCCTTTTTTCTCACACTATCATGCACCATAAGTGACTAGATATAGTTCCCAGTGCTATACTTTCATGCTGTTTAATCCACAAGCTTTACATAGCTTTAGTTTAAGAAACAAATAAAACAAAATAAAAACAAAACAAAATCAGTAAAAACAAGGCACTATTTCACAGTCTAGGCCCTTCCAGCTTTCCAAATGTAAGAGCTATGAAAGTTGTATATACCAATCAGAAGAACAAAACAAAATTATTAATAGAGCCATGACATTTCATAAATCAAAATTTTTATGTAACTGAAGGATCCTTCCTGGGTCTAGATAATTGCCTTTTAAAAAAAGAAGAATGAAATTCCAGTGTTCCAAATCAACTTGTTACACATCAGTATAAACCCAGTGTCTTGGCAAACAACATACTTTCATTTTCTGTCTCATTCTAGAGCTTGAATCCTGATTCATTTCAGCAGAGACTCCACAGGCAGCAGAATAGATTGTGGCATTAAAATATTCATTTATACTTTTGTGGTAATTCAACAGTGGTTTTATTTCTGGGCAAGCTCGTAAACCATGCAAAGTTGGAAGCATCATAACTTAAATGGGTGCTAAGACTCAAATGAGAAAAAGGAGAAAAAAAGAAAAAGTATATAGAAAGAAAAGCCTCTGGGAATAGCCAGAAGCACTTAAAGGAATCATAAGAATAGGCAGCATTTTTATTTTTATTTATTTTATTTTATTTTATTTTTGCATTATAGCTGGTTTACAGATTTCTGTCAGATTTTCCAACTGCACCATGTGGTGACCCGATTACATGTACATATATGGATTTGTCACATGTAATTAGATATAGTACCCTGTGCAATACAGTTGGAGCTACTTGCTATTCCATAATTAAAGCGCTAGTTATCCCCATTCCCTCCCACCCCTCCCCCGCCCCCTTGGCAACCACAAGTCTGTTCCCCAAGTTCGTGATTTTCTTTTCTGTTGAGATGTTCATTTGTGCAGTTTTTTAGACTCCAGTTATAAGAGATTTCATATGACATCTGTCTTTCTCCTTCTGACTTGCTTCACTCAGTATGAGGGTTTCTAATTCCATCCATGTTGCTGCGAATGACATTATTTTATCCTTTTTTATGGCTGAATAGTATTCCATCGTGTATATATACCACATCTTCCTAATCCAGTCATCTGTCAATGGACATTT